>ML246070.1:53925-104349 GCA_005239495.1 Nicotiana undulata | reverse complement strand
ACCCCCCACCCCCCAAATTAAAAAGAAAAAAGAACAAGAAAAAGGAACAACAAATGTTGAGGTCTGAATTAACTAAATGTGATTCCAGAATGCTTTTGAAGAGTCAAAATTTCCAGTAAAGATGTGGACTTCATAGATGAAATGGATAATTGTGCTTTATTTGGTACATTGTGGACTTAAACTCGTTACTTCACATGCAATTTGTTAATGCTAATATTGGTGACTAGAGTCTGCAACTTCTATCCTGAATCTTAGTTTCCGGACTTTTAAGTTGAGATGCTGTAGTATATATTATTTCTGATTAAACTTCTTGTTTGACCATTCCGCTGAAGGATTAAGTAAGAATGTAGATAATTATAAATACACGAGTTTCCACAAGCCTAGTTGCTGAATTTATTAATAATTTTGAAGTGCAGCTACCTATGTTATCACCAGCGTTGAATGTGAGTAAGCCACTTGTGAGAATTCATAGAGATTGATACTATGTAAGGTTATTCTCTCTCGTGTTGCTTCCAATATTATTAGAGTGTCTCTAACTTTGTACTCTCTTTTATACCATATCTGAAATGGTGGATTGCTAATTTCCATCTGTAGATGTATATCTGATGATCGAACCACAAAGATTTCTTTGTAGTGTATTTCTCTTCGTAGTCTTAATTATGTCATTAGGAGTTGGTTTATCAAACTGTATGTATCATCCAGAACCTCGATCCTAACAGTAGGCCTGCGTAACACGATCACATTAGAGCTTATATATTTGTGGGGATCGGAAAAAGAAATTTTAGTGGTCAAGTCTTGATCTATTATTGCTGTTTCAAGCTTGTTTAGGAAACTTGTTAAACTGGACTTTAGTAGGTTCCTTTCTTACTTGCACTTGTAAACACTACTGAGGACAAAATTGCAGATGTACTGGAGGAACTGCTGCGTTCATTTCCAAACCTAGTAATGACCACAGATTCATCCAATTCTACGGCGTTACACACAGCAGCTGCACAGGGACATATTCATGTAGTAAATATGCTTCTGGAGATTGATTCCAACCTTGCTAAGATTGCTCGGAACAATGGAAAGACTGTGCTCCATACAGCAGCAAGAATGGGCCACTTGGAGATAGTTAGATCCCTTCTGAGCAAGGACCCCGATATTGGTTTTAGAACAGATAAAAAAGGCCAGACTGCCCTACACATGGCTGCAAAGGGACAAAATGTTGACATTGTGCTTGAATTAATCAAACCAAATCCTTCTGTATTGGCCTTGGAAGATAACAAAGGAAACAAAGCACTTCATATTGCAACAAGAAAGGGAAGGGTACAGGTTTGCTTGTTTAACCAATTTTTTCTCGTAAAGCAACTTCCACGAAGTTGAGATTTTTCATGTGTGAGGCGAATGTAGTACGTGTTTTGTATCTTGAAGTAGTGCTCGTAGATTGAGATAATACTGTTTATCTGGTTAATCAAGAAAGAAAGTTTCAAACTTGAGGGATGATGGGCAAGTGAAGACTGAGTTCATTTTGTGCCACAAAATGGTTATTGAAATGAGTTACTGATAAGTTCCAGTTTGCTAGACAGTTATATTCCTGGAGAGAAGGAATATTTAGAAACACTTAATCTTTTAATGTCATATATCATGTCCTCACACATGTGATCTGATTTCATTCTATGATTTGCACGCACTTGGTCAGTGTATGTTACTTTAACTTAATATGAAAATTTTGACCCACATAAGTTGCATTCTTTGTACGTACGTGATGAGTTCCTCATTCAGAAGTAGCTTATCTTAGATGGCTGTGTTTGACATAGAGCAACCAAAAAGGGGTACTTCATTGATGACTTAATGTAGAAGTTGGAGAAATATTTAATAATTATCCCATTATTTTAATCTTATTTACTAGTTTCTGAAGGCTGGAAAAGCTTTTGAATTGTTGGAACATTTTTAAAAATTTCCAGCTAAAACTGATAAATGGACTCATATATTTCAGAGAAAAGTAGCCTATCTGTTACCAAAATGCACTTTTCCTTCCAGAAAATCCTGCATTTTCTTTATCACTAAACTTAAAATCTGTAAGAGCTGACGTAAACTGCCAACTGATTTCGATGCCTCCTGAAAGCAAGATAGCTTACTTAATTCAACCACAAGGAAGAAAGAAACCACAAGGACTAACAAGCAAAATGTTATCTTGCTTGTTTCTTCCGAATCCATTTTTTCTGGGTTTAGGTCGTTTACATATGGTCCCTGCTAAATTATTGTGTTTACATATATGATACCTTGGCGATATATCTCCCAAGTACGTTTCCGAGTGCAGGCTTGTTCTGCTGTTATGTTTAAAATGTTCATATATAGGGACATCAAGAATCAAGCTACTGTGCAGTCTCTAGCTCGAAATTGTGCATTGGATGTTCCAGTCAGTTTAAGTGAGAAAGTTTTTGAGCGATATTCTTTGGCTTTAATTTCTTTTTAATCTAGGAAAACCAAAGTCCTAGTTCATGTGTCCTTTTTAGTTGTCTGTATGAAACTACACATATGGTACAATATCTTTTGCATGTTCAAGAAAACTGATGTCCTAATAAAACTCTGTAATGTGTAATTGCAGATGGTGCAATGTCTTATATCAATTGAGGGCATCGATCTCAATGCCATTAATAAGGCTGGAGAAACGGTTCTTGATATTGCAGAAAAGTTTGGAACTCCAGAGCTTGTTTCTATTTTGAAAGAGGCCGGAGCTACGCATTCCAAAGATCACGGGAAGCCCCCCGGTGCTGCAAAGCAACTCAAGCAGACTGTCAGTGACATAAAACATGATGTGCACTCCCAGCTCCAACAGAGTCGGCAGACTGGCTTCAAAGTACGAAAAATTGCATTGAAGGTGAAGAAGCTCCACATTAGTGGTCTTAATAATGCCATCAACAATGCAACAGTTGTCGCTGTCCTTATCGCTACTGTTGCTTTTGCTGCCATCTTCACTGTACCTGGCCAATATGTTGAAGAGAAAACAGATGGATTTTCGCTTGGCGAAGCAAATGTAGGCAGAAAAGCAGCTTTCATAATCTTCTTCTTGTTCGACAGTATGGCCTTGTTTATTTCAGTTGCTGTTGTCGTGGTCCAGACATCCGTGGTCGTGATTGAACAGAAAGCAAAGAAGCGACTCATGTTTTGGATAAACAAGCTCATGTGGGCAGCTTGCCTCTTCATCTCAATCGCCTTTATCTCTCTTAGTTATGTGGTAGTTGGATCAAAGGAAAGATGGCTTGCTGTCTATGCAACTGTGATTGGTGGCATAATAATGCTCACTACAATTGGCTCCATGTGCTATTGTGTGATTCAACATAGGCTAGAAGAATCGAGGCTGAGGAGCATTAGAAGAGATGAGGCTCATTCACGTTCTTTCCCATTGTCCGTGGCATCAGATACGGAGCTTTGCAGTGAGAACTACAAGAGGATGTATGCAGTCTAGGAAGAACAATCAGGCAGCTTTCTGCGTATGGCATAAAAAACGGAGCTTTGTAGTTAAAGCTAAAAGCAAATATATGCAGTTCTCAAACATGAGGTCCAAGAACTTCTGCCACGGCATCAGATTCAGAATGGTGAAAGTACAAAAGGGATCTGTGCTGCTTAGGAACAAATGAGCAGAGTTTCAATAGATTCTCAATAATATTGTATTATATCTGTTGCCGCAAAATTTTCTAATGTGGGTTCCTGCAACCACTGAATTGTTGCAATCTGGGGTTGCGTAGTCCGTAGAAGTTCAAAATGAAGCCTTAGCAGATCTTTCAGTTTTCTCCTCATGAAAATGCAACAGCTTCGAGAAGCATGCTTTCTTGAAGTTAGTCACTATATGGCTACAAGGAAAGGGAAGTCTCAGTTCAGGATTGATAATTAGTAGGTTTTAAAGGAGCAGAATCTCTAGTTTGAGCAAGTTCTCCAACTCCAAGAATCATGTAGTCTTTAGGCAGAACATGGGGAACCCATTTTGTCCTAATTTTGCCGGTTATTTTCAGTTGGCTAAGAGTTTCTAGTTTGTGCATTTAGCAAGATTGAGGCGCAGGCCATTCTCTCTCTCTGGTATTTTTGTGGCATCAGCCTTTCCTAGTGTGTTTGTGTGTGGGCGCGCGCACAGGCATGTGTGTGTATATGTAAAGAAGTCCAGGAATGTACCGAAAGAAGTGAAATTTCATGTACAATATAAATGTCACCTCTATTGTCATTTTAGCCTTGTTTCCACCTATTGCCACGAATAAGTTTCAGCGACTAGACTTTTCCCAATGACCCTAAGAGTGCCCCACGAATAATCTCAGCCTCATCCTTTGTAGTGCTAATATGAAGGATATATTCATGCCACTTCGCATCCAGTAAACAACGTTTTGGCTACAAGCACAGCTCTGGAGAAGATACATACCTATCAGCTAGAAACCTTCATACCATCGGTCACATGAACGGAAGTGTCACCGAATGATGCCAAATTTCAACAACACCAAGAATGAGCTCTCCATCCTTCAAAGTTGGTCCACCTGTTACGTTCTCCGTTCTCCCCTTTGACATGATTTTGAGCTGATGAGACTGCACTTTGGTTGAGGTAGTGTCTTCAGTTTTCGGATGAGTCAATTAGGCATGGTCCCGGACCATGGAAGAAGCACTTAAATCAAGATAAAGTGTCTTTGCTTTCATTCATGATTTACCTTATTTGCATCATCTAACAATTTTTTACTTCCTTCTTTCTTCCTCCTAGAGTATCTTGATTCTAGACATGAGGTGGTAATTACAATAAGGTACCAGAATCAAAATATATCCAGCATCTTTTATGTTTCTTGGCATGGATATCAGCATATATGCAGGGCAAGAGACTTGCAGAGCAGCCATTCTCTGAATGTAACATCAATGTAACACGACTGAGAACAGCTTAGTCAAAAAAAGAACTGTGCAATAAAGAATTGACAAGAATCATGCATATCTACAACCTAGTCTTTTGGTGAACCATAAACAGCTTTCGACTGATCAAAAATGCAAAATTTATCATATAATTTTGAGATAAACGTAAAAATAAAAAATTTAGGAACCTAGTTCTACTGCAAAAATGGAAGAGGGAATGAATACTCTGCCCAGATTTCTGAGCTGGATACCAAGCTCCACACTAACCATCTTATGAGTATATACATCAACATCTATCACGTATTGTCAGCAAAGGGAATCCCAACCTTCTACATCAGAGAAAATAGCTTGGAACCCCCTTGTGGTGCAATTGTTTTGTTTTTGTTTATAGGCTCTCATGCAGATATCAGGTACGATGAAAGCCTTGATGGTCATTCATCATGTCAGACGCACTCCCCACATGTTGAAGAGCAGACCTGTGGTGGGAGATCCCTTCATTTCTTCTGGAACTGTTTGACTTGTGGTGCGAGCTCCCTTCATTTCTTTTCGAGCTGTTTGACCTGTGGTGAGAGCTCCCTTCATTTCTTCTGGAACTGTTTGACCTTTGGTGGGAGCTCCCTTCATTTCCTCTGGAACTGCTTCTTGAAATCATGCATACAGCATTAGCTGAGAAACTGCAGCGGAGGTGTACTTGATGTGTTCTCACCTCAGTTGAGCGACTGGCTTTCACATTGATCATCAAAATCACCTCCTTTTCTCTTGTGTCCTCAGACCATTTTCTTGGTGGAATACCATCTGCAGTATCTTCTGTATTATGGAAATCTTCTTGACGCACCAAGATCTCAACATCTTGATCAGATTTGATCATGCCAGCCGCAGGTGTGACCTGAATCAGACAAACTTATAAGCAGGCATTGCTTGCAGAAGAGGTTTACTTTTAGTCCAGAGTAGTAAAACACTAATTTTCTATTTTAGTATAGAAAGTAAAGTATATGAGCTCAGGTTCCTGGATTAAGTATGTTTTTTCCGTGTTTACAACATGTTACAAAATGTATTATGTAGAGGGAGTTTCACCTTTATCCATTTTATGATGACACTCTATAATTATGATGTAAGAGGCCAGGAATTGAAAAAAATAAAGGGACAAACAATCCTTGAAGCTTGAATCTATCTTTAGGCTCTTTTCATGACCGGTGAAGTTTCGGATGGACAAGTAAATTCACCAAAAAATATTTTTCTTGGGACTCGAGAAGAGTGATTGTTCAATAAGCCATGGCCTTGGAAATTACCTCAAGCCAACGGGGAAATCCAAAAGAACCTTTGGGACGATTCCCTGATTTTTGCTTGTCCTCGTTGATAGCTGATTGACCTTGGCAAGTGATTTGGAAGAAAGCATTATCTTGTCTGCTTCTGTTGGTAATTATTAAGCTGAATGCTTCTTGATTCTGAAGAAATATCTGGCTGGTGCTGACAGCTACTTCAGGTAAATAACGCAGTTCTGCCAATAAAGACCTGATTTTATCACTATACCGGAAAATTTTCCCAAACTCTTGTCTCCTTACTGATCTATCAAGATGGGCAACTTCAATGTTAAATTTGCATCTGACGGGCTTGTGATCACTTTCATTCACTTCCATGCAAGCATCATACCTATCACATAAGAGAAATTAGTTTCTACATGAAGCAAGAAAGAGCCTACTGAGCCTTGAGAAAACCTACTGTAAAACGGAGGCAGTTACAGGGCACCCTAAACTGCACTCCATAGAAGGAGCTGCCCGGCTATCTCGATATAGCACTCGGTCACACCAAGCTGGAATTCGTTTCTTCTCCCCAGAATCATATCCTAAGGTGGAAAGAGAAAACAGCTTTCAGTCCTTTTTGACATTTCATGCAATAAGAAATACATCCAAAGGCAATCTCGAACTGGTCCTTGGACATATCTTTGTCATTAGAACACACCGAAAAAAAAAAACAGTTTAACTAGTACTTAACAAAGTGTAAGAAAGTAAGATGTGAGTCACATGTTAATCATCACAAATATATCTCACCTCCTAATCCTGGTTTCCCCTTTTCAAATTTGTAAGTTGGAGGAAATTTGATGATTGCTTCACGCATCCCTTGGAAGACTTTGCCAGCTTTCATTTCTGCTCTTAATTGATCTTTCTCTCTAAGCCATTCAAAGCATCTTTGCGAGACAAAGTCCCTTGCTTCGTCATAAGATATTCCAGAAAGACGATAATTAAGATCACCACAGAAAATCACCATATCAGCTTCAGCAAGGTCAGGCTTTCCCTCATCAGGACTAATTGCTGCAGCCTTTTATAGTGGATGTTAAGCGTTAGTTCAATTGTAAAGATAGTATGAAACTGATGAACACAAATACTGCATCATACATCTGTACCACGAAGCATTCGAGCAGCAGATGAAACACCAGCTGCAAGAGAGAGGATCCATGGCAGACCAGAAGAGTAAAGCAGCCACAGTAAATATGTGGAGAAGACAAGAGAGCAAGTCAAAAACAGGTATCGCAGCATACCAGCAGCATTGTCCAGAAGGTTAGAAGATCGAGTGAAAGCCATTGTTCTATATATATGGTCAAAATCAGCATTGCGGCGGTTGACTGCTTCTAAATGTGCTGCAAAGTGACAGTTCACAAAGCACATAATCCGATCAAGTACTCTTAACCGCAGACCAACTCCACCCTGCATTATAATTGTATAACCATAAAAACATTGTGCCAGCCAGTCCATTTCCCTTTTCAAGGAGGGAAAGACAATAACTTAGACTAGAAGACGAAGCCCTTAATTTTCTTAAGTAGTGTCTCAATCATCTTCATTACCTCACCTTGAATGACTACCTAGAATTTTGTCCAATTTGACTACTTAAATAGTTTGATGAATTGTAATCTGGACAAGATCAATGATTTTCTATACCTCTTAACATGAAGAGATACTTACCTTATTACCAATCGCACGTCCTAAACCACATGCAACTGCCGCAACGTCAAGGTCCCCCACATGTGCTCTAAGAGTTTTTCTCACCCTAAGTTAAAGATTACCAATCAATAAATCAATTGCACCTCAATCCCAAAATAGTTGCGGTAAGTTAAAGGGTGTTAATAAACATAATATTTTAGTAGTATGATAGGCGGGAGTCAAAGGAAGAAATACTTCAGCCAATTCAGTCCAAAATACGAAGTTTTACGAAGAATGGGGTTTTTTAGGCACAGCTTTCATTTCTGCTTGAAGAATGGAGAATAGCTCATTAAAATAACCATCATAAGTTCTTACCAGATAGCAATAAGCAAGCCAGCTAGTTGCCTTGATCCTACTCTTTCGAAAGTTGATTCTTCGTCCAAAGTTTTTCCTATTGCATCCTGCCACCATTGCCCACTAGAAGTTCCCTCTAGTCCTACCTACAGTTGACATTGCGAACAGGATAATGCTATGCACATTAGGCAAGATCAGGGTGGTTGCCAATATGAGTATCCTCAATTATCAGTAATATCAAATACAAAATTGAATTAATGATAGACTTGGAACTATTTTGCTCGGACTCTCCAAAAATGTTGCTTCACCTGTGTCGGATTCTCCAAAAATGCACTGCTTTTGGAGGATCCGACACGCACCGGTCAGCAATTTTGAAGGGTCCGAGCAACATAGCTTGGAACTATTAAAAGAGATGCTAAAGAGATCAAGTCTTGCTAACTAAATTGAGCATTTAAAGCCATCCAGTACATCACCAAGGCTTATAGCCTAGTGGTAAGTGGGAGTCTCCCACACAATAGGTGTGGGTCTGACTCCCACTACCCCGCCCTTCCCTGAACACCCCCCCATGTAGTAGAAATAACTAAAAGAAGAAGAAAAGCCAATGAGTATCAACTTTTCTGTGCTCAATGATTGCTTCTTGAAATGCAAAAGTTCCTTTAGTGGATCTAAGATTCTACCTACAGGATACATACAATGGTAGACCATGTCCGCAAGTCTCTTAATCATGCTCAGGTATTTGATAACCAATTAGAGACAGAATAATGTCAGTAAGCGGAGAAGAAGTCAAAGGCGAATATCTCTTTGCCTTCTCTTCAGTCAATGCTTTGGCCTTTGTCTCCGTTTCCCTTTTAATTAGTTTTTGGGACATTGGTGGAGGGAATGAGATGTTGTTTCCCTATATGGATTTGGATAACCCCTCACCTCATGAGCTAGTTTTAGGTTGAGTTAGGCCCAAGGTACATTCTTTGCATGATATTAGACCTAGCCTCATCTCAACTATCTAGTTACCCAATGTTGGACTCCCATGTTATATTTGCCATGCTTCAATGTCTAGCCCTGGGCATGCAGGGGCTAGAATGTCCTACATTGGGTGAGGGAATGAATTATTGTTTTCTTATATTATCTTGGACAAAATCCTCACCTCATGACCTAGCATTTGAGGTTGAGTTAGGCGCAAGGTCCATTTTCTTTACAAGATGTAAAGGGTGTGCTTTGATAGCTTACCGTTTCTTTTGCAGCAGACATTGCAAGAAAACCTGCTCCCATTTCTACTTCTTGCAAACCAATTACTACAATCCCAACATCCAAAATTGCAGAACCCAGCCAAGTTGCGAGTGCTTCCTGTGATGCTTTTCCTTCACCAACGTTCCACGTACCAACCAAAATCCTAAAATTATCTTGTCTGGTGTATAAATATTTTTTCTCAGCTCTTTCTGATAGTAATATGTTATCAATAGGCCCTGGAGTGGCGAGGGCCCATCCACGTATACCTCCATGATTAGCTAAGCTAAAAACATAGTCATCCCCGACTGCCATTTTTATTACAGGCTCGTTGTGAGCAACCCAACCAGCTAGCAAGTTCCCTTCAAGGTCCAGGACCTGTACCATACCACTTACATAGCCAACCCATATTCGAGAACCATGAGCACATAAGCAAAGAACAGCGCAAGGATGATGATGGAAATCTTGCAAACGATTGCCATTTCCATCCCACTGCACAAGTAAGCCATTTGAACATCCACTCCAAATCATCCCATCAGATGCAAGCACAAGGGCCTCTATTTTCCTATTATCTTCTGCAAATGCCCCTGCCCCCTTTGTTGCAACTCGACGTACAGCACCTGCAGCTCCCATTATAGCATTGCGTGAACGCTGGAAAAAGTTACTTCCTTGTGACTTTTCTTTTTTAGATTTGGAGACAAGCTTGACATTCCTCTCATCTTCCACTGCTTGGTCTGGCATCGATGACATATCAACCCCATTCTCAATCTGACCGTCTATATTATACACTTTCAGGAGTTCCCTAGTCCGTGCATCCCTGCAGTTGTCCAACTATCAGGGTAATTAGTGGCTAAACAATTAATCAATAAAGAAAGTTTTACCTCTTCCTTATGAATTAACATTAAACAAATACATTCATCATGTTCATCTGGAAGCAATGTAGAGGAACATACCATAACGAGAAGGATAGTGATCCAGCTGCCCAGATTTTTCCTCTTACATGATCAGAGAGCAAACACTTTACGTCAGAAGACGAAATATTACATACACCATTAACTGTAACTTGGCTTCTAAGGTCAACGAATGACCTTTCCACGAGTAAAGCAGCCATGTGTGTTTCTTCGGGTGATAGAGAGAGAGATTTGTTTACTGCTTCACGTGGCCAAATCTTTATGATACCACCTTCAAACCCAGACCATATATCACCTGGACCAAGAAGTAAGCAGTCATGATATATTGTTCTGCAAGAAGTGAGTAGTTATGATATATTGTTCTTGGAACACTATCAGAAGCAAAAGATTATTTCAGCACAATTAAAGCTAAAATAAGGTCAGTGAAGTAGACCAGTAAGACAAGATAACAATAGATTTTTTTTTTTTTTGAGAATGATAACAATAGAAGTTAAATAGGGTGATCAAAATGTTAAACATTGACAAGGATCATAGGTTAATTTAATATATGAATCGAAAACGTGAACAAGGAAAAACTAGACATTACCATAAGAAGATATCACCATTGAAAGAACGGGACCACGATGAGCCTGCCAGGAGAGGCCTTCCTTGAAAGGGGAGTCATCAGAACTAGGCTGGTCCATTCTCCAAGACCTAATCTTGCCATCCTTATGCCCACTCCAGATCAACTCATTCCCAGAATCAACCATCAAACATAATGTGGGTGACATATCAGCCGACTCATAAAATGGTGTTGCATCCTCATCCCCTCTCCTTGCACGACCTCCAGCTCCCATTCCAGGCTCATACTGATCTGAAAAATTCCACACTCTTACCCCAGATTCTTGTCCTGCCCACAGTTGTGTCTCTGTACAGGCAATGGTCCTCAAAAATTTCCCAACCTGTATTGTTATTAAAATTTTGAAAAGGGAAAAGGATAAAAAGATAAAACAAGTACAGAAGTGCATGCATTACTCATCTAAAAATACCCATCCATTTAAAATACTTTTTAACTGATTCCTGACTTCATCTTTTTTTTTTTTTGGGACAATGCACATTCAAAACTGTGTTTCCAACATGTACACTTGTTTCTATCAACAAACACAGTACACTGGATGTGTTTGGTATCATGTTTCTTGAATAATTCAGTTTCTACTATTTGTAAACTGTTTTCTCTAAAGAAAATATTTTCACCAAAAGACACAATTATTTCATCACTCAGGAGTGGATGTCATTTTCCTTTTACAGATATTTCAAACTCTTATCCCATATCACTGTTTTAACCAACATGTGTATCTTAGTTGTTAACCTTAATGCTCAAAAATAATAACAGAGCACCATCATCATATCCTGCCCCTCGTCTAATACCCAGGGGGAACTAGGTCAAGGAAAGGGGTACAGCTGAATCCCCTTCGTTGAAAAATCCACCGTGCAAAAGGGTAAAAATGATTTTTTTTGTGGTTAGAATGAAGTTGCAAAGGGGTCCAAAAATTGCTTTAGCAGAGGTTCAAATCTCAGGTCTGACGTTCTAATTTTTTTTGCCATTGTCTAATAGTTGTACTATATGTGAGATAGGTTAATGAACAACCAAATAATTCCCCAAGGTAAAACATCTTCCACTGGATTTCCTCCATAAAAATATTGAGCATGATGACACATTTTATATTTGGAAACAGTTTAACTTATAGACTTTCTATTCTATCCTCAATCATATATTGAGTTATACAAATTTCTATTACTCTTGTTTTAGACCACAAGTTTCAAAAGTCGTTCTTTCATAATTAAACTCTATATTCAGTCAAACACCATCACAGAAAATGGGACAGAGGGAGTACGAATTTTGTTCACCTGGGTTTCTTTGAGGGGGTGTGGCCTGAGCTCAAGGTAAGAAGGACGTCCAGGATGAAGAGGGGCACGAACTGGGGCTTTAAAGATTCCAAGTCCCCCACCAGTTCCTTCAAACTCCGGCAATGGCAATTCATGATTCTTATCATCTGAACCATCCGCCGCCAGCCCAATACCTTCAATCTTTTGATTAATCAAATCAGAGGAGCCTTTAAGATCATTTGATAAATAATCCTGTTGCGGCAAACCATAACTATGATTGTGATTAATGATGCGATCATCGAGGCTGCGATTATTGCGGAGCTGGTGCTGGTGGTGCGTCCCCGTATATGTTCTCAACTGGTGGCTTTCGGATTGAACATTTTGTCGAACAGGTTGTGTGCTACTCAGATTCTGATCCCATGCATGCACGTCATCGTCTTTGCTTTCGTCCATCTAGTAGGAGTACTAAATTTTAATTCCAAGTCAGAGTCATTTGTCTAATGAAAATATTTTAATTTCCAACACATGCAAAACGATTTGAATTCATCAACTCCACAGACTTTTCTGTTTCAGAAGATAATATATATATTTTTTTAAAGAAAGACATAGGAAACTGGGAAAAGCTTCATTTTGTACGTAGGAAAAGGGAGAGAAATGATCAGTGGGAAGAAGGAAAGCATGAAGAGAAGAATGAGTCAAAAAAATGGAATCGAAATTGGGGTATGTTTGAAGAATAGATCAGAGTGAAGCAGAGGGAGTGGACATGCATGGGAAGAGGAGCAAAGTTCGGGAAAATTGAGGATAATTTGAGCTTCACTTGCACAACAGCTAATTTTATTTAATAGCAAATGGTAAAATTGCTAGTATGTATCAACTTCATACAATTAAATTGTACTTCCTTTATTTTATTTTTTTCACATTTTCAAAGGCTTATTTGTAAATACATCATAATGTAAAATATTTCTTACACTGATCGTGTATTAAAGTTTAGGAATAAATAATACTTAGTAACTACCCAAAAGCTCTATTTAGTAATTGGTAAATAATAATATAATACTCCATTAGGTTTTTCAATGTTTTAGATGTAGTTTGTATTCGGATTTTGCCCTAAATTTTTAACCTATTAAGATTACCTTTCTTGAAGTAAGGAAAAAAGACCCTAAAAGTAATAAATCTCTTTCTTGGTGAAAAGTTTTGTACTTCTATAGATTGACGTTTTCTTCTCACAACAAGAACAACAACCTCTACAATGTATAATCTTTACGAGAATCGTGTCTAGGGGAGATTATTCTTTCAAAAGATTTATTTTCTCCGTTTATATTAGTAATAGGTCATATATAGGTCGATTGACCAAATCATAACAAATTGTTATGCATAGTTTAGTATATTTTTATTTGTCGTCAGATTTATCGTCCACCAAGTTTTCCATTGTTAGCTTCCGCATGCACCGTATTATTTGGATCCCAACAACTTATGTTTAGCTTATTATTTCGTTAGAAAGATTATTATCCTATATAATAAGCTATTTGGACTTGTACCGTATAAATGGGCTATTCTATTTGTATGAATGAGTTTCACAATCCAGCATGCTATGCTGGAACTTTTCATATTTAAGCTAAGGTATTTTTGTCTAGATTTTATCTCCGCATAAAATAATGGGTATTTTTTTAATGACTTTGCAAACGCTAACTATTTTTCGAAAAAACTGACTAGTCCATGCTATTTTCACATTCTTTTCCTGTTTGTCTGTTGTTGCTTTCTTTGTCCCCTTATGCTCCTACAATTACCTTATTTTCCTCTCAGAGGTTGCATATTATTTGCGGTCTCTTAGCAAATGCTATGCAAGAAAAAAGTGAAATTAGATGGCTGGAAAAAAGTAACAGACGATTTAAAGGAGAAACATTTGTTGCCAATCCCTCTCACACAATATGAAGGAATGTATTTGTATATAATAATACTTGCTTTTACTTATTAATAACTACTGTTTCCTTCATCTTCTTCTTTTCATAGGAAGTGGACTCTAATCTTCCATTATTTACATTCACTTCATTAACCGCTAGGTGAAACATCTGGGTGCTTTGCATAGTATATGTCAGAGAAGTTCCTCAAGCTTAGGAACATAACATTACCGAAGACTTATGTACTGATACCATCATTTGGAAAGCCAAACGAACTCCTTGCTTAGAATGCTTGGACGCTGGTAGGGCAATTAGCACATCCTGGAGTTGGCACCAGTTCTGAGATGTTTCCATGAAGTTATGAGTCATTAATTTTCTGGTGGCTCATTTGGTCAATCTAAAACATGAGTTAGGTCTTAAAAGAGACAATTAGCTTCTTTCTTGCATAATACAAAGGTAACAGAAACTGCTCAGACATGAGCATGAACATAATGGTACGAGTCAGCAACGCACAAGAGCACCGTCCAAATCTGAAATCACAATTTGCCCAAGTCACAAGAGATCTGATAGAAACTTTTGAATCGAATACATTTCAGAATTTGTACACTTTTATAGCATTCTGAATCTTGTACATGACCCCAGAACCACAATTTGCACAACTCACGAGATCTGATAGAAACTTTTGAAAAATTACAAATTTTTAACATCAAATACTTTTATAGCATTCTGAAACTTGACACACTTCTCGAAAAATTACCAAACTTGACATATGAACCAATATAAGTTGCGCTGGAATCAAGCAAGTATTGGTTCCTCCAGAACTGTGCAAATTTGAACAGAAAATTCAGAAGAATACATGATTTAGAAAAGATGTCACTGTGTGTGTGTGTGTGAGCGTATAAGAATAAGGGAGAAAAGAACAGTAACCTTTCTTTTGCACAGCCACGCCAGCTGACGTATCTTGAGCGTCCTCCGTAACAGCTTCCGTGATGACTGGTGCTTTAGTTGGTACATCAGGTAGATCCAGTTTCTCTTCAACGTTCTCACCAGAAGGTGTTGCAGAAGGAACTTCTGGCAGATCTTGAAGTGTTAACTGTACAAATTTTCCAACATCAGGTAAAATATATACTGTAGTAATTATTGAGAAAATGACAGTGATACTGGAATATGGAATATGACCAAGATGAGGGGTTACGGATGAGGGTAAGGGAAATAACTCACAACTGTACAAATCTAAGAATAACTCCGCTCCTAATGTGCTGAAACTTTTTTACTACTTTCAGCAGAAAGAAGCATTAACACTTGTACGGGGCTACTAATCAATACATGTATGGACACCTTTTATTTCCGGTGCATCCATATGTGGTAAAATAACCTACAGCCTATAACGACTAACACCATACATCGAGAAAGAAGGCATCACTAGCAACTTTTGATGCTAGAATCTTGAAACAAGAAAAGAACCTGGCACTATGTCACTGAAGTTTGTAAATGGATATGCATCAAACACACGTCACAACATGCAACTTTTTCCAAATACAGTCTCAACTATCATCTATGGGAATCAAACAACGACAACACCAGCAAAAACAACCCAGTGAGATCCCACAGATGGGGTCTGGGGAGGGTAGTGTGTACGCAGACCTTACCCCTACTCCGGAGAAGTAGAGACGTTTCTGGTAAACCCTCCGCATAAAAAGGAAAGAGACAGTGTATCAGTAACAGCAAAAAAATTCCAGAAAGATAATACCAGCAACACAATAACCAGAAAATAGAGAGCAAAGTAGTAACACTAAGCAGTAACAAAGGCACAGTACTATAGACGCAAGGGAATAATATGTACATAAAGGGCCACTAAACATACTACAGCCTAACTTACGACCCTAATGAAGTATTAAGAACACAACTGGAGCCACTAACAACCTAAAACAAAACACTATCATACTAGCCTCATATCTCCTAACCTACAACCCTAATGCTCGACCTCCACAGCTTCCTAGCAAGGGCCACGTCCTCGGAAATCTGCATCCGCACCATGTCCTGCCTGATCACCTCTCTCAATGTTTCTTATGCCGCCCTCTACCCAGTATATTCCCATAAGTGGGGCCTGGAGAGGGTAGTGCGTATACAGACCTTACCCTACCTAGTGAAGGTAGAGAGGCCGTTTCCAATGTACCCTCGGCTTAGAAAAAGTGAGAAGATGAAGAAAACACGGGGGGAAAATCATAATAATAATACAACAACAACAACATACCCAGTCAAATCCCACTAGTGGGGTCTGGGGAGAGTAGAGCGTACACTAGGGGTGTTCATGGTTCGGTTTGGGTCAGTTTTCCCCTAAAAAGAAACCAAACCAAGTAAGTCGGTTTTTCAAATATTGGAACCAAACCAAACCAATTATGTCAGTTTTTTCTCGATTCAGTTTTTGTCGGTTTTTCGGTTTTTTCGATTATTTATCGATTTTTTCTTAAATATGAGACATACACTACCAAACACGTATTCCGGCAACTACATTTTTAACGTAACACTGTCAAATCAATTGCTTTTTGAGAAATATATCATCTACCAAAATGTATTGATGATAATTGACTCAAATAGTGATGAATAATTTAAGTACTCAATTAAAAATCGATTATTTTTAACATGAAATAAATTCTTGTACTCAGTTTACCAATCAAACTAGAAGGCAAAGAATTAGATTATTATAATAGCAAAGAACTAAACAAAAAAACAAATGGTTAATATGTACCATAAAATTTTAGAAACTTTATATAAAAATATACATATATATAGGTGCAATATATATTTAAATAGCTACTTTTATAGTAGGTTTGGTTCGGGTTTTTTTTGGTCTTTTTATTAAAACCAAAACCAAACCAAATTTGATCGGTTGTTAAAATTTAAAACAAAAACCAAACCAAACCAAACCTAAAAAGTATCGGGTTTTTTGATCGGTTTGGTTCGATTTTTTGGGTTTTTATGAACACCCCTAGTGTACACAGACCTTACCCCTACCCCGAAAAGGATAGAGAGGTTGTTTCCCAGAGACTCTCGGCTCAAATAATAGTAATAATAAATAAAAAAATATAAAATACGATAGAAGAGGCAAATCAAATCACATGACGAAGTAACGATCTACTTACGCATATACAGGAACCTGAGTGCTACTAAAGAAACTGGTAGGAAAAGGATAGTTAAACTGATGGCTCAATAAGAACCACATATTGAAGGGGAGCCTTGGAGCAACCAGTGAAGTTGTCTCCGTGTGACCTATAGGTCACGGGCTCGATCCATTGAACCAGCCATTGATGCTTGCATCATGACTATTTCACACCCTTTGGAGTGCGGCGCTTCCCCGGGCTCTGCATAATTGTGGGATACTTCGTGCACCAGGCTTTATTATTAAGAACATCATATTGCACGAAAGAAAAACAAGTGCTCAGTTAAGAAGAAAAAAAGAATAGTTGTGAATACGACTCATGCAAAACCTAATTCTTCTAAGCCATTCAGCACATCTTGGTTCATAATTCAAGTATTATCTGATACCAATCAACTTGTCCAAATGGATCACATGCACAAAGTTGGCCTATAAATACTATCAGTATGTCAAGGGATGGGAAAAGCAATAGCTTTCAGGATTGTGAAGGCTCTATAGACCCCTAGGTGGGTTTATAACAGTATCTTATTTTTTGATCTCCAAGTTTTTGCTTCCTTCAAATAAGACGAATGCATCAACACAAACTAGATAGCCGTATACTAGAATAAGATAATGTTGTAGTACTATAGGGAAGGTGATCATTTAGTGCAGTTGATTATCTCTCAACCAAAAAGAAAAGGGAAGTATAGCCCAGTAGGAAAATTAAGATGATTCGTAGTTATAAGCTGAAAAGACGACAGCAAAGCTGTAATTGTGTTATCAAAAGGAGCATATAGTCGCAAAAAAATGAATGAACTAAGTTTTAGCAACAACAACTGCATCATAAAAAGACAGACCTGAGATTCCAGATTCTCAAATTCTGCTAAAACTTCCTCTTCATCTTCAGCAGATAGCTTCTCTCCAAGAATAGCATTCACTTCCTGCAAAAGGATACAAGCAGTTACCAAAAAAAGCCAAGATAGGAAAGGGAGTGCTCTTCCTTGCCAGGCTGATCTCTTTCTAAATTGCAGTTATTGACTGTGAGAATAAGCAGCACTAGAACCATATGAAATACATTGTTGCTGTCTCTCAAACTAACAACAACAACAACAACAACAACGACCCAGCATAATCCCACAAGTGGGGTCTGGGGAGGGTAGTGTGTACGCAGACCTTACCCCTACCCTATGGTAGAGAGGCTGTTTCCAATAGATCCTCGGCATCCTTCCCTCCAAGAACTTCCCACCTTGCTCTTGGGGTAACTCGAACTCACAACCTCTTGGTTGGAAGTGGAGGGTGCTTACCATCAGAGCAACCCACCTTGCTGTCTCTCAAACTGAATTTAGAAAAAAATGAGTGAAGCAAAGTCTTATAGAGTTGGAGAAGGTGAACAAAATCAAAAAGTTAGAAGCAAAAATGTCTAAGGGCATACGATTCAGGCCCCAATTATTCACATCTTGCATTATAGGAAACTATAAACTTAATAACTTGTCAAGTTATTTGCTCAAAGACCAAAGTTGCACAAATATTGATCACTTTATCCTAAAAAAAAATTTGAAAATTTTGCACAAAACGTTGTTTGGTAAGTAGTTCCATGTATTGCGAAAGGGAGCTCGGTTGACTAGTGCCTAGTGTGCAAATCTAATTGGAAGCAACACCTTCGGGCCACTTCAAGCATAGGTAGTCACGCGAGGTTTCTTGTGCGCAATGTTAATCTATCCATTCCAATATTCATACGCTTCCTCACCAAGAAACATTAAGAACATGCATATGAAACTAGGGGGAAACCCCTTACTCAAGATAGATGCAAAAGAATCGTGAATCTCAACAAAAAAGAAAAGATTCTCAACAAAAATAAACTTCTTTACGTGTTTTTCCAGATTTTCAGATAATTTACATTTATTTCTAGAATATTTCTAGATTATCTTTTAATTTATGTCGGATCTTTTAATTCAGATTTTATCACCGATCATTATCTATCTCCAATTGTTATCACCTAGACTTCGTTTGGTTTCATTTGTATCATTAGATACAGATATAGCCTTGTAACAAATGTCCTAGCTTGTTTAAGGCTCTTATTTCTATAGGACGGAGTTCGAACCCTTCTTCACGTTGTTTTACATAGACAAGAATTGATTCCCCTATTATAATCTGTCCTCTTAACTTTCTCCCTTCTTCCATTTATCCTTTCTTCTACTGTCTTTGTCCCATCTCCCTTGTTATAATCTCCTTCCTCTTGACTTAATGAGCATGAATGAACTCCCAAATCACACAAGACTAACAAGAGTGAGCCATATCTAAGAAAACAGGGGATTTTATATCAAATGAGCTTACATCTTGATAAGCTTTTGCCTCTGCGGTATCATCCATTAACTTCTGAACATCCTCTAGGTTGATCTCACTTTGTATTGCTTTGATTGCATTATTTCCAGTTTTCAAACTCTCAAAGACAGCCTTCTGCTTGCTTGTCAGTTCGATATCTGCCAACTAAAAGAATTTGTGCATAGAATCAGAAGAATAATTTAAATGCTTAAAAGGAATAAGCACATTTAACATGGTACTAAAAGTATGGAACTGTAATAAGAAGAATTACTTACTTGCTGCTCAACATTTATGAGCCAGACATCAACTTGCTTTAATAATTCTTCTTGAACTTTCTTCTTCTTTAATGCTAAAAGGGCTCTATCTTTCTTCTTTTCGCGTAGCAAGTCCGTCGCAGCTTGTTTCTCAGCTTCAATGACAGTTTCCAGCTGAAAGCAGCGAATAACAGAAAGGATTAGCAGGTTCGAAACCAACATTCAGAAGAATATTATATCTTGTAAATCAGTCGCTAAAGTGAAGCCTTTGGCAACCAAGAAAAGGTGAGAATTCTTATTCTCAAGCTAGACAATCACCTTGAACCTTCAAATTTGTGTTTTACCAAGAAACTTCTCCTACCTCATCTTAGACTAACTTATTCTTTGGGGGGGGGGGGGGGGGGGGGTTTAAATATTTAAGTTTTGGGAGTGGAAATTAGCATAATCAAGGGATGGGTATCATATCATTTTTGACACAAAGGATCAATAGAATGCTACTCTTATCCATCCTGGAATAAAGCAAAATGAAAGTGCAATTAGAATTCGAGAAGGGGGAAAATGAAGTTCCATAAAATGAGTTGAGAAATTATTCGTATGTACCTGTTGTTGATATTGGGCAAGCTTACGCCTTTGAGTCTTTAAAGAGAGAATTGCTTTATCCACTTTGGTGATCTTCGGTTTCTTCACGAATATATTCCCCATCTCCGAATAAAAAAGAAAAACAATGTTATTTTAGAACAAGAATGAGGTCTTGCATCTCTATGCCTGCTTAGGTTTGGTGATCGCAATTGAGGAGTTGAAAGATCAAACAAGGAAAGGAAGTAAAGGGGATCGGAGAGTCCAAGACGACGATCCAATGGCAGAGGTCAGAGGGACAAATTATATCAACGACGAACCTATAGGAAAAAAAAAAGGTGCAGATACCTCCCCATGTTACTGTGGTAAGTTTTGTTTAATCTTTTGGAGTAGGGGAGGGGCGTAAAGTTTGAAGAGGGAGGTCCGTCAAGGTAGAAGAGGCAGGGTGTTCCTCCGTTGCTTACGGTATATTTAGATACTCCTGTTTCAATTTATCGAGTTGGCACATATTTTAACAAAAAAGAAACAACATTTTTAAAATTTGTGATCTTAAAAATTTAAGGGGCAAAAGTTTTGTATGATTAATGGGTAAAATATCGGCGTGAAGCCTTAACATAGTACTTAGTATGATTTCTAGCATGATCACATTAACCATATTAATAGAAGTGCAGATATCAATCCATAATAGCTACTAAACAGTGCCATGGGATGAGCCAGGCCACAAATTACACGGTGCATGCCCGCACGCCCGTCACTTGGCATGTGCGTCACCTTAATTATAGCCATACAACATATAGTTCAGGGTTTTGAACCCTCAGAACCAAGTTTGAAAATGTTACTTACCTCAAACCGGCTAAAATCCTAGCCCACAATGCCTTTGCCTCTAGACTCGGCCTCTGATTGCTCCAAATCTAACCAAAATCGGATTTATATCATCAATATATGCTAAGTAACAAAGCCCACTCGAAAATTATCAAATTTAACCAAAAACCCTGAAATTTGGCCAAACCCACCCTCGGGACCACATCTCGAAATTCAATAAAAATCACAAAACTAGAATCCATATCCACTCACGAGTCTACCCATATCAAATTCATCAAAATCCGACCTCAAATGCCCATTCAAATCCCCAAACAAATTCCTAATTTTTTCTTCCATTTCCCCCCAATTTCCACTCCAATTTCTCAAATTAAATGATGAAATTCAAGAGTAAATCATGGAATTGAACCAAAACTAAGTGAGAAATACTTACCCCAATCACGGAACTCCTCACGCGATCGCGAAGAACAAAAATGCTTCCCCAAAAATTAACCCTACGCGATCGCAGACAAGCCTACGCAATCACGATGCACTGCCACTTAAAACCACGCGATCGCAAACCTCCTCACGCGATCGCGAAGCACAACAACTCATCCCCTCACGCACCTTCCAAAATCTACGCGAACGCGAACCGCACCACGCGTTCGCAATGCTCAACGGCCACACACTCACGCGATCGCGACCTCCACCCCGTGATCACATATAAACAAAACTCTGAAATCCCCAGCTAAGCCTACGTGATCTCAACAATCCTCCCGCGATCACGTATAAGGAAACCAGAACCTTCATACCAGCAAAAGTCTGCCAACATCAAAGTCCAATATTTGGTCCGTTGACCACCCGAATCACACTCGAGGCCCTCGAGACCTCAACCAAACATGCCAACACATCCCATAACCTCATTCAAACTTAGTCGAGCCTTCAAACCACTCAAAACAACGCCAAAACACCAAATCGACCTCAGATTCAAGCCTAAGAACTTAGAAACTTCCAAATTTCGCTAACTTTGCCGAAACCATCCAAACCACGTCCGATTGACTTGAAAATTATTACATTATTTTACAAGAAAATAGCTCATTGTGGTTTTAAAATATTGAGTAATTATTTTGAAGCATTTCTATGCATGAAATTATTTTTATAATCTGTTAATTATTTTATAAAATATTTTTTTTATCAATTGTTAGGGTATTTAACAAATAGCCCTATTTGATTTCTATAATTTCCGAACCTAACCCCTCAAACATTAGCCCAGAACCCCTTTAATATCAACCCAAAAGCCAGCCCAATGCACCCCCAGGCCCAATCTGCCTACCCCGACCCAATAAGTCCCGTTCAATCGTGGTTGTTGATCATTTTGATCAACGGTCAACGATGACCCTTACCATAATTAATCCCAAATTACCCTAAACCCTTCTCATTCTTTCCCAAACTCGTTGTTATTGTCTCCCTCATCTCTCAACTCTCTCTCGATCTAACCCTAACCCTAATTGCCGTCACCAGCGAAGACCACCCTTCTATGGTGCTCCTGTACATTCTCTGACTAGCCCTGGTCTCCTATACGTCATGGCTCTTTGATTTCATGAGTCCTTGAGAGGATATCAAGGAAATCCAACTGGTTCTGGTTTAATACAGGGAATGCGCCGGATGTCTTCTATATTCAGAACTTAAAGAAGAAGCCCACTGAGACTTTCCACGTGTATGCTACTCATTGGAGGTCGGAAGCAGCCAAAGTCAGGCCGGCATTGGACGACGAATAAATGAACAAGTTCTTCTTCAGAGCATAGGATCCGCAATACTATGAAAGGTTGATGGTTATTGAAAACCATAAGTTCTCTGATATCATCAAACTCGGGGAAAGGATCAAAGAAGGCATCAAAAGCGAGATGGTAACAAGCTTTGATGCATTGCAGGCCACTAATAAAGCATTACAGTCAGGGGGTATATCGAAGAAGAAGGATTCGGGAACAATGATAGTCACCTAAGGACCCAAAACTCTGTTCGTATATCGAACCTCCCTATTTACATACCAAGCACCTCCACCCACATATCAACCCTCACCTCCACCCATATATCAACCCTCACCTCCACCCACATATCAACCCGCACCTCTCATATATTCCCAACCAGCCACTGTTTATCACACTTACAATTCCCAACCATCTCATTTTCAGTCACCTCCAACTCGTCAAAACTACCCAAGACCTCAACCTAATTTTGACCGCAAACCACCAAAATAATACACTGCCATCGCTGAACCCATCGACCAGCTGTATGAAAGGTTAAGACTGCTGGTTATGTCACTCCTATCCTTGATGTGACCATGAATAATTCATCCCAATGGGTCAACCCAAATAAGTCATGTGCATATCATTCTGGCATGAAAGGGCACACTATTGACGAATGTCGCACATTGAAAGATAAGATCCAGACATTGATTGACAATAAAGTTATCCAGGAAAAGGAGGCTACGCCTAACGTCCGCAATAACCCCTTCCTAGATCACAGGGGTGAAGGTATCAACGTGATAGAAACAAATGAGTAATGGGATCTAGAGGGATCAATTGGACTGATCAAAGAAGACGACGATCCCATGAAACCCGCAGTCACACTCAATCCCATGATAGTGCAGATACAACCACCAGTGGAGGTCAAGGTAACATCATCAGTCCTATTGGAAGTTGAGGTAGCACCACATGCAGTTGCACCTATTCCATTTGAGGTGAAGGTTGCCGCACCATTCACATTAACGGTATCAACCAAATCTCCTTTCGACACCAAGGCTGTACCATGGGATTATGTGGCTGAAGCTAGAAGAAAAGGAAAGACCAAAACAGAAGAATCTGGCGTTGCGGAAGGAATGACCAGAACAGGAAGAGTCTATACACCCAAGCATTTAGGATAATCCAGCAAGCAGGCCTCTAACAGACTACCCATTATTGAAATAGGCCCAGATGACCTCTGGAATAAGTGCAAGCAAGGGAGTATTTGGTCATCGACCATCTGAACAAGACCCCTTCTAAAATATCTATCTTGTCGTTGTTACAAAATTCAAAGGTACACATGAATGCTCTCCTAAAGGTGTTGAATGAAGCATATGTGCCTAACAATATCACTGTCAAAGAAATGACCAATATGGTGGGGCAGGTGCTGGAGAGTCACAAAATCACTTTCCATGAGGACGAGTTGCCACCTGAGGGCCTGAATCGCAACATGGCACTGCATATCATAGTGCAATGTGAGGACAATTTTATTGCTAGGGTTCTGATTGATGGGGGATCCAGCCTCAATATTTGCCCATTGACGACACTGAAGAGGTTGGGCAAAGGATTATACGAGATACGAGAAGGGACCATGAACGTGAAGGCATTCGACAGATCTCATAGAACTACCATCGGGGAAATTAATCTCTGACTACAGATGGGGCCTACGTGGTTTGATGTCGAGTTTCAAGTGTTGGACATATCTGCATCCTATAATCTGTTGTTAGGACGACCATGGATACACGCTACTAGGGTTGTAGCATCGACTTTGCATCAGGCGGTGAAGTTTGAATGGAACCACCAAGAAGTGATTATCCACGAAAATGGGAGCAAACCCATTTACACCCGTCAGACCATCCCGATGGTTGAAAATAGAAGGAGGCTAGGTGGAGAAACTTATCATCATATCGAGTGGGTCAACGCAATCGACAAAGATAGTGGTGGGATAACAAGATAGAAAGCATGATGAACTGGAGAGGGTATGAGCCTGGCAAAGGCCTTGGTAAAAATCTTCAGGGCATCACCAAACCAATACAATCGAAGCGCCATGGCACTACTTTTGGCCAGGGATACCGATACACTTGGCAGGAGTATAGAAACTGGTCGCCACCATGGCGTGGTCCGTATAATCCATTGGAGTAGCCTATATCGCATTTGAGTCAGACTTTTCATCAGACCGACATTATATGGGGATTAGAGGAGGAAGAAGAACTGGCAGCCCTAAAGAACCTATTTCTAGAAGATGATTACATGGATTGCCGCGTGATTGTTGAGGAGGAGGAGGAGGAGGAGGAGGAGGAAAGACCTACCATCCAAGCTGTGGATAAAGGATCATTCCTTAAGAATTGGACCGTCAGACCATCTTGGGCCCGACGAGTCCGGGGGTAGCAAGGCTGAACAACACCATCTCTTTTAGTTTTTGAGAAAAATAATGATTTCCCTTTTTTTGCATTTGTTTTAAATAGTATTTCCAAATATTCCAAAACAACTTTTTTAATTATTGAAAAATATCATTTTGTTTGGCTCTTTCAATGAATCGATATTTATTATTATCATCTTCCTCTTATATCTTTATCTATACAACATTACTATTTCCTGTCTCGATGAACCGACAATTGTGACATGTAATGAGACAACACAACAAAAGGATAGTGATTCAGAAGAAGAGGATGTCATATATGAGGAAATCGTCAGAGAAGTAGAGGATTTTGAGAACAAGCCTAAGTCCAACCTGGACGAAAACAACAACAACAGCAACCCAGTATAATCCCACAAGTGGGGTCTGGTGAGGGTAGTGTGTACACAAACCTTACCCCTACCCTAGGGTAGAGAGGCTGTTTCCAATAAACCCTCGGCATCCTTCCCTCCAAGAACTCCCCAACTTGCTCTTGGGGTGACTCGAACTCACAACCTCTTGGTTGGAAGTGGAGGGTTCTTACCATCAGAGAAAGTCCAACCTGAACGAAACTGAGATTATTAACTCGAGATATTCTGAAACTGTCAAGGAGACCCGCATCAGCATCCACTTGTCGCCATCAGAAAAAGAAGAGTACACACAGTTCTTGAAAGAGTATGAGGACATCTTTGCATGGTCATACGATGATATAACCGGGTTAAGTACATCCATTGTGGCTCATAAGCTGCCCACAAACCCAATGTGTCCCCCAGTGAAGCAGAAACTCAGGAAATTCAAGCCTGATATGAGTCTGAAAACCAAGGAGGAGGTTACTAAGCAAATCAAGGCCAAGGTCCTTAGGGTGGTTGAATACCCAACTTGGTTAGCCAACATCGTGCCAGTTCCAAAGAAGGATGGGAAGGTCACGGTCTGTGTTGATTATTAGGATCTCAACAGAGCCAGCCCAAAGGATGATTTCCCGCCTCCAAACATACACATCCTAATCGATAATTGTGACAAACATGAACTCCAGTCATTTGTGGATTGTTTTGCCGGTTACCACCAGATCTGGATGGACGAGGAGGACGCTGAGAAAACCGCTTTCATTACACCATGGGGAGTATAAAGTTATAAGATGATGCCATTCGGTCTAAAGAATGCTGGGGCCACCTACATGAGGGCTATGACTACCATTTGTTTACATGATACACAAGGAGATCGAGGTGTTTGTGGACGACATCATCATTAAATCCAAGAAAGCCACAGATCATATAGCAGATTTGAGGAAGTTCTTTGACAGATTGCGAAAGTATAACTTGAAATTAAACCCCGCAAAGTGTGCATTCGGGGTTCCTGCCAAAACGTTACTTGGGTTCATTGTCAGCCGCCGAGGAATAGAATTGGATCCGTCGAAAGTCAAAGCCATCCAGGAGCTGCCACCGCCGAAGAGTAAGAAAGATGTAATGAGTTTTATGGGACGGCTAAACTATATTAGCCGGTTCATAGCCCAGTCCACAATTATATGTGAGCCGATTTTCAAGGTGTTGAAGAAAGATGCTGCAACTAGTTGGACCGAAGATTGTCAAAAGGCTTTTGACAAGATCAAGGAGTACTTATCAACACCACCAGTTTTGGTCCCGCTAGATCTAGGTAGACCCTTGCTACTCTACCTTTGTATTGGCGAAAAATAGAATAGCCATGTGGGTCTATTAAATGGCAACACGTGTCAGCAAAGCTTGGAGAAAAGTGAAGAATGACATGTAAAGATGATATGTGAAACACCCCCGGGATCGAACATACTCATACCGTGCCTGATAGCCTCAGAACTGGTCATCATAAATAGCTCGGAACAGGTGCGGGAGAATATCTCATAATTACAAATGAGGAAGGAATCAATTAATCCCGGATTATATGGGATTTATCATCATTACTCATCAGTTACAAATCAATTATGTAACACACAATAAATGCAATAAATGATTGTAACCGTCAGAACAAGGAAATCAATTGCAAGATTGACTCAACAGGCACGGGATTGACTCAGCAGGTACAAGATTGACTCAACAGGTACGAGAGTGAATCATCAGCCACGTGATTGACTCATCAACCGTGGGATTGACTCATCAGTTATGGAATTAACTCATCAGTTACGGAATTAACTCACCGGTTACGAAATTCTAGCATTTACACAGCTGTTACAAGTCTTCCAAAAGTAATGGATGGGTCGAGTAAATGCTCATAATGGACCCATTATTCAAGGAGAATGGTTACTTAAATTTATCCCTATAAATAGACATAGTTTTATCACAATCAGGGAGATCGAACTTTTTTCTCTACAATTCTATACATTGTAATTCATATCATCTTACTCCCAAGCTAGCCATAGTTTGTCCCTTCAAGCTCCATTCGGCTCAACATCCTCTCAAGGATTATTCAATAAGAACTATTTCTTCTCTGCTTTACTTTTATTATATTGTCTGTCATTGAATTTATTTTCAACTTCTCTATCACGTTGTATTAACAAAAATTATATCTTTCGGATTGAATCGGTTGTTTGTGGACCGTCATACAAAATTATTGCTTTGACCTTGAAAGCTATATTTTGGGTTAAACAGATTGGTTCCGTTACCAGGAACTCAAGCAAATTAGCTATTCATCCAAATATACTAACATTTTTTGTTGATATTTGCTTGCTTTCAGTTTAAACCTTCATCATGGCCGGAATTTGCCAACCAACACAGTTGAGGACAACCAAGCTTGAGATGGCTTTACCATGAGAAAGGAAAAGGCAATAATAGCCACGATACTGATATATAAGCAACAAGCAGAGAACAATAGAGAATGTACATCAGCATATTGGTACCGCAACTATTAGTACCGAAACTTATTAAAGACTCTATGCCAAATAGTACCGTGACATGAAGTTTAGATACATTAGGTAATTTTAATTTGCACAATTTAGTTCTAACTTGACAGAAACAGATAAAGGAACAAGGTGAGCGGATAGAACACCTCCGGGAATTCCCGCCTATCCCACGAGAATGATATGCATCACCAAGCTTTAAATGGAGAAAGGCACGAATGTTCAAACGAAAGTCAATAATAGGAGAAGAATGAAGGTTAAGAAAAGCATGGGTAAAACACCCACGAGATTGTTTACAACGATACCGCACCTGACAACTGGAAAAGAAAAGATAGGTGCGGGATGGATAATTAAAGACTACGAGGAAGAAGGTTCATTAATAGCCATGGACAATTACACAAATAATTTCGGATACAATCATTGAACCGAAAGAATCAAAAGCCACGAGGTCAGATGCTGAAGAACTAGAAACTATCACTGGCTTCCCAAATAGGAAGGTTTATGCTGATCGAGACTCGACACTGAGTTTAAAGGTAAGTTGATTAAACTTTTACATGTTATCGCAAATTGCTTTGCTTGCCAACATTGTAACCATAACAGGTGTACCACCAGATATAATGGTTTATATGCTCAATATTGACCCGCGGTATAATCCGGTCAAGAAAAAGAAGAAACCAGAGCCAAATAATAAAAGATAAAGTTATTGACCTCAAAAGGTCGATTTAGTCCAAAAAGTTGAATCATCCGGACTCGTTGCTAACATTAACCCATCATCACTTCCAAAATTTCGAAGAGAAAGATGATTGCTAGTATGCCACATTGTCTCGGATGTCTAAGTAAATACAATCTTAATTCAAGTAGAGAAAGGTACACAATCTCTAATCTATTATGGAATGCTCTTAGACATGGAAATTGCATATCTATATTTTGAGAAGTTGGCATTAATTGCTATTGTCCTAAATTTAAGGCTTTATTGTCAATATCATTCAATTCTTGTAGCCATTATATTTTCATTATACAATATTTTGCATAAACGAGAACTGTCAGGAAGACTAGCTAAATGAGTAGTCAAATTTATGGAATATGATACTATTTATCAGCCACATATGGCAATAAAATCACAAGTTTAGCAGATTTCATGACTAATCTTTGCTTGAGCATATTACCAGAAGCTGAAATCAAAGTACATGTTATTTCTGAGATAATTCTCGGGATCTGGACCTTCTACACAACTAAGTCCACAAGTATTAAAAGTCCTGGGTTAAGGACAATGCTTAATGCCTATCAGGAAAAGTATTTAGATTTCACAAAAGTTAGTTTATTACTAACAACAAAGATGAGTATAAAGCATATGATACATGCTTGAATTAGCTGGGGGACTCAGAGCAAAAGTATTGATTTGACGATTGATCAAATCCAAGAAAACTATGCAGCCCAAGAAAATCAAGTCGGATGTGCTAGTCTCGGATCTACTGCTGATATAACTGACTCCAGAAGCAACTCCGGACTCTTATTGAGAAATATCATTTCTAGATCAAACAGTAACAGGATCGAGTCATCCCTTATCTGGGCGATCCCTGATCTATCATCAATTAGAATGAAAATTAGGTAAGCCCGACTAATTTAATTTTGGCATAATAACTTCATTGATTACTTGAAGAATGGGACTTTACCCACAGACAAGAACGCTCACGACAACTTTGAGTGTATCTCATCCGGTACTGCCTTGTTGAAGGAGAATCATATTTGAGAATATTCAAGGCTCCAAAAGCTAAAATGCCACATGTGCCAAACAAACAAAATATATTATGCGAGAAATCTATAAAGAAAGCCGCAAAAATTACTCTGGTAATAAGGCAAGATATCACATGATCCTCGACAACATTTTGGAACCTCCGTAGTTCCCGGCCAGAGTAAAAAATAAAGAAAGAGCTATAATGCCGTCTCTATGCTTTAACTGGACCATTTGAAAGTCCATCAACAATGGAACTGGCTATCCTATCCGAGATTATTAAACTGGGAACTTTCAAATTATGATTCCAGTGTTTGAGTTCTCATACCTCAAAACTCAAACACTAGGGAGATAACTTATACTTGAAGATTAGTCAATCCGACTTGACATTATAAGAAGTGATTCAAACAATCAATTGCTTTGGGAGATAAATTTCTAAGAGGATTCCGACATTATTTACCACAATCTCAACTCAGTCAGTTGTATTGCTCATATCAAGCATAAACACTTCAAACAGTGTTGAATGAGATGTTCAAAAATGCATATACTTCTCTTACACAAAAAGGATCAAGAACTCCATGTCGTGTCAAGAATCCCACGATAATAAACAAGGCTTTTATGTTCAAGTCAACATAAATGTATGCAAATATGCCATTAGAATAAAGTTCACTTTGAACAAACACATGGCTTATATTCGGTCCATCAACGACCATTCGAGTTAAAAAGCCTTTCTTAATGGCTAATTATATTATGACTCGGATCGGTTATCCCGAACATCTCAAATATTATTTTGGATATGTGTCCCTCTCTACTTGGAAGTATGTTCATATACTCCAATTTGGATTCAAAATCCAATCAGATTTAATGTCTCTTCAAGACAAATCTACTAATATCTATATTTATTTGGGATCAGTATTCCCTCATGCTCAATGTTTTACTGAGATCAATACTCCAGGAAATCCTACCAGGATTAATACTTCCACAGACTAAAATTCAACTCAGATCAATCGATCCTATTTTATGCCTGAATGAAAAGGAGACGTCATTTTCATAGCGTTTAAATATAGAAACAGGCCTCTTTTATTTAAAAGTTAGACACCTAAGGGTGCAATATTAAGACATCGCACATGTAACGATGCATCCAAATATATATTTCAAGTTTGTAATACTAAATATGAGCACTCAAATAAATTCATAAAGTGCCATGAAAAGTTAGTACTCGGATAAATTTCCTAAAGTACCAAATGATGATATTAGACCCGAAAGACACGAGGAAGTAACTGAATTCCCGTTCTAGGTCACAACCCTTTTGATGAAATAAAAAGAGTTAAGCAGTCATCATCTAAGAACTATATACCTTCGAGTCCCGAATGTTTTTCCTTTTCAGGAAAAGGACCACAAGGAAGGAATAGTCAAGTGCACAAGATTTCATTCTTCAAAGCTCAAACACTTGAGGGACTATACAGTATGGAAGGCAAAGACGAAGCAAGGAAGACTATCAAAAAGTCAAATCTCGAGCCTGAAGATCCATCTACCCAACAAGTCAAGTGATACGAGCAAAATCGAAAGAACCGAAATAGAAAGAGCCGAATACTCAAACAAAGCGTGATCCAAAAAACCTTCGAACATGTGCAGGTTAAAAGGCAAAACAAACCTTCAAACGTGATCAGGTTAAAAGGAAAAATATTACCCACGAGGAAGAAATGCACATCTTTGTACTTATTCAAAAGAAGACTGTTGTAACCAAAAACCGTTATGGATAAAAGATCATCATCTTCGTACTCATTCAAAAAACTGTTGTAATTAAAAACAGTTATGAAATCTTTGTACCCATATTGAAATTTTTTATCAAATAAAACAATTACGGATGAAAGATCAAAATCCTTGTATTCATTTGAAAAACTGTTATCGAATAAAACAGTTACGGATGAAAAAGCATTTCCCTCGAGATTATTGAAAACTGTTATGAATAAAAACTGTTACGGGTAAAATCCCCTACCTTTATAAAAACTGTTACGGACGAAAAACAGTTATTCTCTTGTATTAACTCGAAAAATCTATTACATAAGAAAAACGGTTACGAAATACAAGTGCATATCAAACCTGTTCAAAGAAAACAATTGCAACATAAGTTTTAGACGATGATCAAACACATTTAAAATGTTGTGAAAGTTCAAACAGAAAACTTTCTTCAAATCATTCTTAAACATGTGAAAAATTCATATCTCTCTATTGCATATTTACACCATTATGAAGTTGAGACGTCTTCTTCATTAAGTGTCGATAAAAAAGGGCCCTCTTTTATAAATCGTGCTCGAAAAGACACGAAGTATTGAAGCATTTTTAATGCAAAGTCAAATGACAAAGGGTGAAACAAAAACCCAAACATTAAAGTAGGCAGAAAATAAAGCCGAAATTTATATATCGAACTTGCCAAACATAAGGCAAACATTTGTCTTCAAACCCCGAAACAAGACAGGGGTAAACCAACTGATTATTGACGAAACGAACATGAGCGTTGGATTTTTCGTATGAATCTCTAAGTTCTGCACTCTTTTTTCCTTCGTCCGTTTTTTCCCTATTGGGTTTTTCAGCAAGGTTTTTAATGAGGCAGAGGCAAGGGAGAAAAGGATCAAATCTTCCACTTCTCGGTCATATCACAGTCAATAATCGGAAAGTGGGAGGACTATCTGTATTGGCGAAAAATAGACTCGCCATGTGGGTCTATTAAATGGCAACACGTGTCAGCAAAGCTTGAAGAAAAGTGAAGAATGACATGTAAAGATGATATGTGAAACACCCCCGGGATCGAACATACTCATATCGTGCTTGATAGTCTCGGAACTGGTCATCATAAATAGCTCGGAACATGTGCGGGAGAATATCTCATAATTACAAATGAGGAAGGAATCAATTAATCCCGGATTATATGGGATTTATTATCGTTACTCCATCAGTTACAAATCAATTATGTAACATACAATAAATGCAATAAATGATTGTAACTGTCAGAACAAGGAAATCAATTGCAAGATTGACTCAACAGGCACGGGATTGACTCAACATGCACGAGATTGACTCAAAAGGTACGAGAGTGACTCATCATCCATGGGATTGACTCATCATCCACGGGATTGACTCATCATCCACAAGATTGACTCATCAGTTATGGAATTAACTCATCAGTTACGAAATTCCAGCATTTACACAGTTGTTACAAGTCTTCCAAAAGTAATGGATGAGTTGAGTAAATGCTCATAATGGACCCATTATTCAAGGAGAATGGTTACTTATATTTATCCCTATAAATAGACATAGCCTTATCACAATCAGGGAGATCGAACTTTCTTCTCTACAATTCTATACATTGTAATTCATATCATCTTACTCCCAAGCTAGCCATAGTTTGGCCCTTCAAGCTCTGTTCGGCTCAACATCCTGTCAAGGATTATTCAATAAGAATTATTTCTTCTCTGCTTTATTTTTATTATATTGTCTTTCATTGAATTTATTTTCCACTTCTCTATCATGTTGTATTAACAAAAATTATATCTTTCGGATTGAATCGGTTGCTTGTGGCCCGTCATACAAAATTATTATTTTGACCTTGAAAGCTATTTTTTGGGTTAAACAACCTTGCACTGCTAGATGGAGCCTTCAGCTGCGTTCTGGGGTAGAACGACGAGACATGGATAAAAGAACAGGCTATCTATTACCAGAGTAAGAAGTTCACTCCATATGAAGCACGATACTCTCTACTGGAACGTACCTGTTGCACTTTGACCTGGATAGCTCAAAAGTTGAGGCATTACTTCTGTGCCTACACAACATACCTTATATCAAGGATGGATCCCTTGGAACATATCTTTCAGAAGCCCATGCCCACTGGAAAGCTGGCTAAGTGGAAAATCCTGTTGAGCGAGTTCGACATTGTCTATATGACTCAGAAAGCAGACAAAGGACAGGCACTGGAAGATCATCTTGCCGAGAATCCTGTGGAAGGAGAATACGAACCCCTGAAAACGCATTTTCCCGATGAAGAGGTACTATTTATAGAAGAAGACATTGTTGAGTCCTATGACAGTTGGAGGATGTTCTTTGATGAACCGACACATTTCAAAGGAGTCAGCATTGGAGCTGTCTTGGCATCGAAAACTGGCCAGCATTATCCGGTATCTTCTTAACTCATATTTCCCTACACCAACATTGCGGAGTATGAAGCTTGCATACTAGGACTCAACATGTCCATCGACATGAATATTCAGGAGCTGATGGTAATCGGTGATTCAGATTTGCTTGTGCACTAGGTACAAGGAGAATGTGCCACCAAGAATTCCAAGATATTTCCATATTTGCACCATGTGAAGGAATTGAAGAAGAGGTTCACGAAGATAGAGTTTCGGCATGTTCCTAGGATTCAGAACGAGTTTGCCGATGCATTGGCCACTTTGTCACCCATGATACATCATCCTGACAAGAACTTCATTGATCATATCCGAGTAAGGATCCACAGCCAGCCAACATATTGTGCCCATGTGGAAGAAGAAACATACGGGAAGCCTTGGTTTCACGATATCAAAGAATATTTGGCAAAAGGAGAATACCCGGAGCATGCAAATCATACTTAGAAACGTACGCTTCGGAGATTTTCCAACAATTTCTTCCATAACGGGGGAACCCTGTACAGAAGAACTCCCTATTTGGGATTACTGAGATGTGTCGACGCAAAAGAAACTTCTAAACTACTTGAGGAGATACATGCCGAAACCTGCGGACCGCACATCAATGGCTTTGTCTTAGCCAAGAAGATACTTAGGGACGATTACTTCTGGATGACCATGGAGACAGATTGCATCCAGCATGTCCGAAAATACTACCAATGTCAAGTACATGCAGATATGATGAAAGTGCCGCCAAATGAGCTAAATGCAACAAGCTCACCTTGGCCATTCTTCGCCCGGGGAATGGATGTCATCAGCCCAATCGAGCCCACCGCCTCAAATGGGCATTGCCGCATTCTAGTAACTATTGATCACTTCACCAAATGGGTCGAAGCAGCTTCTTACAAAGCAGTGACTAAGAAGGTCGTGGCAAATTTTGTTCGCAAACGGATTGTTTGTCGGTTCGGAGTTCCAGGATCTATCGTCACTAACAATGCCGCCAATCTGAACAGTGATCTGATGAAAACCATGTATGAAACTTTCAAAATCAAGCACAAAAACTCCACAGCGTACATGCCTAAAATGAACGGAGCTATAGAAGCTGCCAACAAGAACATCAAGAAGATACTGAGAAAGATGGTAGAAAATCACAAATAGTGGCACGAGAAGCTGCCATTCGCTTTATTGGGATACCGTATCACAATCCGCACATCACCGGGGCAACTCCCTACTTGCTTGTTTATGGTACAGAAGCAGTTATTCCTGGTGAAGTGGAGATTCCTTCCTTGAGGATCATACAAGAAGCTGAGCTCTACGATGCAGAATGAATAAAGAGTCGTCATGACCAACTAGCCCTCATAGCCGGAAAGAGTATGAATGCAGTATGTCACAGGCAACTTTATCAGAACAGGATGTCCAGAGCCTTCAACAAAAGAGTCAAGCCGAGACCGGGGCAGCTGGTATTGAAGAAGATCTTTCCACATCAGGATGAAGCCAAAGGGAAATTCTCTCCCAATTGGCACGGCCCTTACATGGTTCACAGGGTATTGACAAGAGGAGCCCTCATACCTGAAGAAATTGACTGAGAAGTTTGGCCAAAACCGACCAAATCCAATGCAGTCAAACGATACTATGTGTAACTCTTTCTGTTTTCTGCAAATGATGTAAATTGTACTACGCTTGACCTGATTCCCGTATAAGAGGGGATACATAGGCAGCCCTGTGGGTTCGGTCACAATTCAATAAAAATCTTATTTCCCCTCACAATCAGAAACTGGGGAAGAATTTTGAGGAGGACCCTCAAAATTTTGAAGCAAGTTCAGCCGATCATAGCATGTACAACAGTCAGAGTCTCAAATCGTCACAGTCATTGGTTTATGTAACCAACTTCTTAAAAAATATATTTTACTATGTCTTTGAAACCAATGCATGCTTGCTTGTAAAATAACTCTGTTTAGCAGATGCTACCCCCAATGATTTGAACAGGATCTTCAGACCAAGCAAAGCAAGCCGACGAAGGCGCGAACCGGCCTCCCCCTTTTACAAAACTCACGATTCTTCTTTGGATGCAGGAACGAAGAATATACATGCTTCAAAGTCACAATTTTCATAACAACTGCGATACTGAAATCTACTACCAGCTAAGAAAACTCTGCTATCGTCTGTTATTTATTCTATTTTTGCATGGGACTAAGCCCTGTACCAAACCCTGAATGAGGCTAAGCCCTTCCTCCATATTTGCATAAGACTAAGATCTGTCTCCATCTGCATAAGGCTAAGCTCTGCCACTCCATCTGCATAAGGCTAAGCTATGCCTTCCGCTTGCATGGGACTAAGCCCCGTACCGAATCTTGCATGAGGCTAAGCTCTGTCTTCATCTGCGTGAGGCTAAGCCCTGCCTCTCCACTTGCATAAGGCTAAGCTCTGCCTTCCATCTGCATGGGACTAAGCCCTGTACCGAATCTTGCATGAGACTAAGCTCTGTCTCCATCTGCATGAGGCTAAGCCCTGCCTCTCCATTTGCATAAGGCTAAGCTCTGCCTTCCATCTGCATGGGACTAATCCATGTCCCGAATCTTGCATGAGACTAAGCTCTGTCTCTATCTTCATGAGGCTAAGCCCTGCCTCTCCATCTGCATAAGGCTAAGCTCCTCCTTCTACTTGCATGGGACTAAGCCCTGTCCCGAATCTTGCATGAGACTAAGCTCTGTCTCTATCTGCATGAGGCTAAGACCTGCCTCTCCATCTGCATAAGGCTAAGCTCTTCCTTCCATCTGCATGGGACTAAGCCCTGTCTCGAATCTTGCATGAGACTAAGCTTTATCTCCATTCGCATGAGGCTAAGTTTTGCCTCCTATTTGCATAAGGCCAATCATTGAATTCATATTTGCCGAGACTAAGCACTGTCTCTCCGACTCTATCTATTTCTCTTTTTCCGGGCTAAGCTCTGCCCTCAACTTCACAAGACTAAGCCTCGTCTTGTTGACATCATATTATTGCATCTCATGGGCTGAAATATCGACAACTTGTCCAAAGGCGTCATTGTCTAAAGGCATCATCCTCACAGCCGGAAGACACCATGTCATGACTTGAGGATAGGCGTCATGGTTCGGAGGCACCATTTTCATGGCTCGAGAACATCATTTCATGGCTTGCGAATCCCTCACTTAACAACTCATGGCCCAGGACATCATAGTCTAAAGACGTCATCCTCAACCGTCCAAAGACAATTCTCATGGTCTGAAGGGAATCTGCATCATGTTTAATTTTCCGCACAAATATATGCTCGTAGTATCTCTTTACTTGCAGGTGACCCGATAAGCATATGCTACCCCAACAGGAGCAACCCCACTCCGATTCCTTCAAACTATCTCAAACCTGGCCGTGCATCATAACCATTTTCTTCACCTATTCCAAAACCTCGTGTCCGTTTTTGTGATGACTTCATCGGTATATTCCGCTGACGAATCCAGAACTACACACGCCCCGATTCTTGTAAAACCAGGGATATGTAGGCAGCTCAGGAACCAGAGTGCGGCCTAAATCTCTCAAACCATCTCGCTCGATCAAAATTGGCCATCGTATCTTTACCCGACAACTCTTTCATCCTTCCCCGATAAAGAGGGACATCTGTTGATATCAATTATTCCCTATAATATTTTTCAAATGCATATACACCTTCAAGCTATGTACTAGCATCAATTGATATTTTTTCATAATTTCTATATTTTTAAATTAATTTATCCTAGTATTTTATTTATATAAATAATTACAAAATTGTATCACAAATGACTTTATAACATTTCATGGTTTAATTTTGCTATTTATATTTATATTAGGCTTAAATTATGGCACAAATAGCCACATTTACATTTTTGGGTTACAATTGCAATAACTTTGCAATTATAGCCCATGCATGCATTATAACATTATTTTATTAGAAAGTAGCTCATTGTATTTTTAAAATATTGAGTAATTATTTTAAAGCATTTCTATGCATGAAATTATTTTTATAATCTGTTAATTGTTTTATAAAATATTTTTTATCAATTGTTAGGGTATTTAACAAATAGCCCTATTTTATTTCTATAATTTTCGGACTTAACCCCTCAAACATTAGCCCAGAACCCCTTTAATATCAACCCAAAAGCCATCCCAATGCACCCCAGGCCCAATCTGCCTACCCCGACTCAATAAGCCCCATTCAATCGTGGCCATTGATCATTTTGATCAATGGTCCACGATGAACCTTACCATAATTAATCCCAAATTACCCTAAACCCTCCTCATTCTTTCCCAACCCCGCCGTCATTGTCTCTCTCATCTCTCAGCTCTCTCTTGACCTAACCTTAATCTTAATCGCCGTCACCAGCGAAGACCACCCTTCTATGGTGCTCCTATACATTCTCCGACCAACCCTGGTCTCTTATACGCCATGGCTCTTCGATTTCATGAGTCTTTGAGAGGATCTCAAGGAAATCCAACTGGTTCTAGTTTGAAACTTGAAACTTGCCTATCTCAGGCCATTTTTCGTTTGTAAGTACGGATTTCTCCTTGTTTATTTACAAATCCATGGGTCTTTTGACCGATTCTCTCATCTCCACTATTTTTTTTAAAACCCTAGTTCATTACTGTTGATTCTTCTCAGATATTTATAGATCTGAGATGATTTGAATATTATTAAGTGTTTTCCTCAAAACATCTCTTGTTTTAATTAATTATTTTCGATTTTTATCACTCTTTCTAAACTAGGGTTTATCCCAAACTTTCTTCAAAGATTTTCTAACCTCTCAGTGGTTTATTTATTGTTATTTCATCATCGTGACTGATTTTGCAATAATATTCAAACCCTAGTTGATTCTATATGATATACTAGTTTCTTTAATCTTTGCTTTGATTTTGGGTATTTCTGTGATACCAGTTGTATTAGTTTACTCCATTTTTGGGACTTAAACATTTTCCCTGTTAAAACTCAGTATTCTTTGGAGTTTTTCCCTAATTGATCTCTGTTAGGGTTCGAACCAGCCTTTCTCGTTAAACCTGGTATTGCTGTGAAGTTTTACTCATTTATTTCTATTTATGAAACCTAGGTAATTCTTTTGGTAAAACCAGTATTCTTTTGAAGATTCTTACTGATTATTTCCTATTATTTTTCCCTGTTAAATTTGTGTGCACAGATCTTGTTTGTTTCCTTGCTTGTAATTTTAATTGGTCGCACTTTCCTTAATTAATCGTCCGTATGATTTTGGAATTTTTACTGATTCATTATTTGGTATGATTTGGATTCCCTACCCTAATTAACCTCCTTTGCTGTGACCGTTAAGTTATTATTCCTAATTAAGGGGTCTATTCCGGACTCCCTTATGTTAATTGATTCTGTGATCCTGTGATTGTCCTTAATTGACTAACTTGATTCTTTTACCTTATTTGTTCTACTTCATAAGTGCTATATATACGATCTTGTTTTACCTCTTAGAGACACGAACAATATTTCAAAAATACACATACAAACACACACACAAACTTTCTCTCCTCTATCTGCTATTTGTGCTAATCGCTTGTCTAGCCGGCTGAAAGCCAAAGCTAGACTGTGGAATTCTTCTACTTTACTTTCTGCATTTTTCTCTCTTATCTGGTATGTTCCTGTGCTTAATTCCCTCCTTCTACTATAAAGTTTAAACCTTTTTGCTTCTTGTTATTCCATGTCAGTTAATCCATGTCTCCTTCTGCACTAGTTCAATTGCTTATGTGTTTAACTGTTCTTCCTGTTTACTGCTTTGATCAATATGCTTGAGGTTTACCCTCTCTTGTTCAAGTGTTTAATCAACATGTCTAGGTCTCACTCTTCTTGTTTGATACTTGGCCAGCATGTTTACTTGAGTTCCTGTTTACTTCCCTCAACTAGTATGCTCATGTTAGTATCATAGACTCCTAATGTATTTGGTTGATCCTAATTGACATGACTAATTCTGTGTAGTAGACCCTGTCTTCAACATGACTATTCCATATTCTATCTCTATGTTTTGTTATCCATTACCACTTTAGTTTCAAGCCTTATTTCCTTGTTAAGATTCTGAATCAGTAGTTTGTGTTTTAGTGCTATGAATTTGGTTGTTGGTTGCCAATCGACTCATGTGTGTTATGTGTACTTTTGTTCAATATTCTTTCCCTCACCCTCCTATGTGCTCCTGTTTCAATTGCCTTCCCTTAGAATTAAGTATGGCTTTGAATCTGGAAACTCTAAGTTTTTTGATTATGTTGTTGTTTGTTGAATCTTTCTTCTTGTCAGAACTGCCTCCCAAAACTATTTTTTTTCACTCTTAATATTTTCAAGAACTATTTCTATTCCTGAAAACCTTTTCACTCCTAAAACATTTTACCTCTATACTGTTTTTACTAAGTTCATCTAACTATGTCAAGCACTCTCACTTCTACTCTTAGATTGCTTAAGTTATGTCCCTCCAGTGTGTGTACTGCCTAGGAATCCATGAGATTCCTCCGAACTCTGGCACACTGGGGATGGCCCTTCCACACTGCACATAATCACTTCCCTACTCAAAAGGCTCATGGTGTGAGAATTTCCAGGGATCCCTGAGGTCCTTAGGGAACTTTGACACACCAGGACACCCTATTGGCTATGAGACTTTGGCATCCTGGACTATTGGAAGGCCTGGTATTTCCAGGTTCACTTTGGGCCTATGCAAGGCTCCCGATAGTGTAGTTTTCATTTGTTATGTAATTCGTTTATTTATGGTCTGTAATAATAGCGTTGTAAACAGATATTGGGGAAATTAGTAAAAGGGGAAGGATTCTTATATGATTTTTGTGGGGAAACCGGGTAGAAATCATGCTTTATGTTTATATTGTGTTTACTTGCATTAGAAATCACGCTTTAAGCTTATATTATATTTACTTGCATTAGAAATCATGTTTTAGGTTTATATCATGTTTACTTGCATTAAAAACCATGCTTTCAGGATCACTTGGCATACTAGACAACATGTTATAGGCTCACTACCTCATTTGTTACGAAATTCTATTTCTTCATAATCATGATCATCTAGAAACCCTGTTATTAAGTTACTGCTATAATTCTGCCTAATAAAAACGCCCATTCTTTCTGTGCATTAGAGATCCTGCCATAGGACTGTATTTGTATTTGCTTTAAACCATGTCTACATCGCCTAATATCAATAATTATCTTATCTATAACAATGTTTAAAAACAATCCCAACACCTAGATATTATAGAAATAAGTGTGTATAAACTAGTTTTGTAATGTAATATGCAGCACCTAGACCAGCATGCCTATAGGACTTAATAAATTCGAACTGTTTTTTTCTAGAATCCTGATTGCATTATGACGTTTTAGACGTCAATACCACACAAGAATATATGTTAAATGTGTGGTACCCAATTTTTCGAGTGTTGTCTCACAAGAAGAACCTTCTTCTTTGTGTTCCAACTTCTACTGGTGCGGAATGATAAAAGCAGTAAAGTAAAAACACAGAGATTTTTACGTGGAAAACACCTGGCTCAAAAGGTGAAAAAACCACGACCTACTCCTCAGTAGGATTTGCTCAAACTCTTCACTAAAAACTCTGAGCCAAACGGACTTACAAAATAAACTCTTTTGTAATCCTAGGACTAACTCTAATCCCTTCGTATCAACTAGCCTCTAGCTAATTTCTACAAACTTCACGTTAACTCTAACTTGAACAATGTGTACCTATTACAATTGCTTCTATGAAAGCTGAAAAGATACAATATTAAATCACCAACTACAATCAACTATACCCAATACACAAACGATGAACTGGTTCTTCTAGCTGATCTATATCATTTGTATCGCACAATAATTCTGCTCGCAAAATCTCTGGAATTTTTCTTTCAGATCTTGATTCACTTCTGTACTTGTGCGTCCAAAATTTCAGCAGGAATACTTCAAGTATTTATAGAGTCGGTATTTGAGTTTGTCGTTCAATTCTAGTACAACTCTAACTGGGTGAAAGAGTTCGAATTAAACTCAACTTCCTTCCTTTGTTACTATTCTTGCTGAATTCAACTTCTATCCTCTTTATCAGTTTGCAACCTTTTCCCATTAGGAGACAATCTCTTGGCTTGTTGATACTTCACAATCACATTTATCTCCTATGCATATACGGTTTATGTGCCAGCCATTCAGTTCAAGTATGTGTGCTCTGATGGACCTAGTTAACTAGTCAGACTTTGTCAATCTTCAAAACTATGTAGTGACTTTGGTCAACAAATTCCCCCTTTTTGATGATGACAAACTTTGTGCTTAATCCTGTATACACTTCAAACACTTTGTACGATATTAAGCATTAATCATAGAGAAACCAGGTTCATTTAGGTTATAAATATAACTTTAAATAATTTGAAAAGTCAGCACATATCTTCCCCCTTTTGGCATCAGCGAAAAGGTGCAAAATGATACACTTACCAGATTTAGTAATTATTACTCATGGCCATTTGAGGCAACTGCATGTGCAAAACATGATTAATCAACACAAGAAACCAATAAATGTAAGCTAAATAAGAAATTGAGACAAGTCAATAACTGAACAGCAAAATCCATTGATTAGAAATGAACATCAAACACCAGACAATTTAAACAAAAACAGCCAAAAACCATGAGCAAAACAGAGTAAAAAAAATAGAAACAAGAATAGAATACCGAATTGGGTCATAGATGGGGTAATTTGGTAGCTCTGGACAGCCGAATGATGGGAATGTGCAGAGGAGGTTGTGGTCTTGGTTTGTAGAAGAGAAAGCATCTGCTGAAGAACACCCTCGTTCTTTTCCTTCTCTTTTGCTAGTTCAGCCCTAAGAGCATCCCGCTCAGCTTCAACCTCAATCACACGAGATTTCAAACGAAGGATCTCCATATCCTTGATCTCGCTTTCCTGCACCAGAGTTCTTACTTTGCTGTTGACTGGTTGCTTCCTAGATGAACCAGGTTCATCTGCAGGAACATTGACAATGTAATCACATGTCAGCAAAGTTTCCTTCCTAAAATAATCCTTGGCAGTCGCCATTTCAGCATTCTTCTCTGTCCAAGAGTTGGATGATGAAAGCTGGCCAATTGATTTGCTTTCCCCTGTACATACACTCCATCAGAGTCAGATCCATATAGTTGGCTATGTGCCTTCTTTCTTGTCTGGGCAGCAGGAATTTGATGACAAACTCAAAGAACAACTTGTGCTCTAGCTTAATTTCATTCTTGTAGACCGGCCTGGGCTCAATCTCCCTCTCATTGTCACTGAAGAATCTGGTGATGTTGATTGCTGAGGTCATCCCATCTAGACAAGGCCATCTCTGCCTTGTGTAGTCCTCATATACCTCAGCTGGTATGTTTAGAATTTCACCCAGCTCTTTAGCATCAAAGGAAACTTAAACTCCTTTGACCATAAAGGTGACCCTGCCGTCTTTGACAATGGCATTTCCCATGAATTCCACCAATTCAGCCCTTGCCAGCCTGCCTTCCATGCGAAGGACCATGTCCTTCCATCTCTGCACGTCCAGAGTGTCCTGTAGGTATCTCATTCCAGGCTCCTCTAGATCTTTGAACAACTTGCCCTTCAAGATTGTTCGATTGCCAAACATTATGATTCTGTCAGTCTCCACATCATCTTCCTTCTCCTCTTCTCCACTCCAGTCTGTATCATCATCTTTCTCCACAACCTTCACTTTATTTGCCTTGGACCTGGTCCTTTTGGCAGTGCTTGGAGTTGCGGCGGACACATCGACTGACTTTTTTGAAGAAGCCTTAGCCTTTTTGGGTTTTGGTGTCCCAACCACAACTAGAGCAAGTTGCTCCTCTTGTTGGACCAGGTCCAACGTCTCGTCTTCAATAACAACAGCCTCAACAGGCTCTCCAATCTTTGCTTTACCCTTTGCCGCCTTCTTTTTCCTGCTCTCTTGCAGAGCCTTCTCCAACTTTTCTTCTTCTTCTCTCACAGTATTACGATTAGCACACACCTTAGGGACAGGAGCATCAGCAAAAATAGTAGCTTTCCTCTTCTTTGGAGGAACTGGGGTAGATGCTTTCGTGGACTTCTGAGTCCTCCTTTTCTTGGGGTTATAGGACTCCCCCAGTTTCTTTAGCCTTTCAGCCAATGTCTCATCCCCAGATGAACCATGTTCATATGCTCCTTTCCTCAAGCTTGCTAGACCTGCCGCTGCTTCCTCGACTACACTAGTTCCCCCTAAGTTTGTGACATCTCCTTCAACATTCTCAGGAATGGGACCACAGAGAGCCAAAGTGGTGCCATCCTCCCCAGATACCCTTGCAACTCCTTCACCCTCTCTCTCAAGAACTATTACTTTCCTCTGCCTATTCGTCACTTTAATATCAACAATAGACCCCACCAAGACGAACCGATTTTCAGTAGTAGCAATTGCAGAATTGATTTCAGGATTACCTTTCTCAGAACTTGTTGAACCAGGTGCTTCATCCTCGTTTGCTGATTTAAAAGAATCACTTGATGATTCAGAGTTATTATCGTTTTCAGCCTGCAAAATTTCCTCCAAGAATCTTGCAAGGGACCCATAAGCCACTGATTTTCTGGCAAGAACCTTTACACGACGACCACGGGGGGATGTGTTAGGGTTTGGTGTGGGTTCAGGAATAGGAGGGTTTTCAGGGGTTGAGGTTCTTTCTGGTGATTGAGAACTGTATACAGATGGAGAATTTGAATCTGATTTGTAAAGCCCTCCATCATAATCACGATTTGGCGATGAAGTAGAAGAAGAGGCAGGTGGTGGTGAAGACATAATTGTGAGTGTTGTGAAGAAGAAAATAATGGCGATTAGTGTTGGTTTGAGTAGAATGACTTTAACTTGGTTCGACGGTTACTTTATGAAGAGAAGAGTAATGATGACCTTTTTATAAGATGTGGCTAGGGAGTTTACAACGGCAGAGTATTAAACCAAGTAGGAGTCTATAGGACTGACATTGATTAGACAATTATTTTCCCCCTAAAATTAGGCTAATTAAATGAGACGGGACTTCTTGAAACTGGTTCAATTCTAAGTACGAAGTATTTGAAGTTGAACCATAAGAAGATAGAGTCCTGCTCATGTATGACTGTACTTGATTTAATAAATGAATGGAGATGAGAACGTATCTCGTCAATCAGATGAACCAGGTTCATCATGTTAAATTCTTTAATTTGCCTCAATTATCAAAGATAGAGAAACATCATTAGTACCCAGGGAATCATATTAATACATGGCAAAAGAGTATGGCAATAAAGACATGATACTGAGTAATGATTAGTCTGATTGAGTACCTAATTAACATTTTCTAGCCAATTTTTTTTTTCATTTTTTTTTCATTTTTTTCATTTTTGTATTTCAATTAGGTGATCTTAATCATACCTAATTCAAGCATGTTTCTCTCAAAATGCACCCTACTTAGTGCTTTAGTGAATATGTCATCAATTTGATGATCAGTAGCACAAAATTCGATTGAGATCATTCCTTTTTCATAGTTATCCCTTAGGAAATGATGCCTAACATCTATGTGCTTAGTTCTCTTATGATGAACCGAGTTCTTGGTCATACTAATAGCACTAGTGTTATCACAAAAAAAAGTAATGCATCCCACATCTATACCAAAGTCCATGCGTTATTGCTTGATCCATAGCAACTGAGCATATCAATAGGCTCCAGCCACATATTCAGCAGCAGTAGACAAAGCTATTGAGTTCTGTTTCTTGGTGGCCCAAGACACAAGGCAGGAGCCCAAGAAGTGAGCCATGCCTGAGGTACTTTTCCTGTCAACCAGGAAACCTGCATAATCAGCATCAGCATATCCTACAAGGTCGAAATTACTACCTTTAGGATACCAAAGACACAAATCAGTGGTGCATTTCTAATATCTCAAAATTCTCTTCACTGCAGTGAGGTGAGATTCCTTTGGATTTGCCTGAAACCTAGCACACAGACCCACGCTGAACACAATATCAGGTCTGCCGGCAGTGAGATATAATAGAGACCCAATCATCCCTCTGTATAGCTTCTGATCAACGGATGAACCAGGTTCATCCACATCCAATTTTGTAGTTGTGGCTATGGGAGTGTCTATTTCCTTTGAGTCCTAAATTTTAAACTTCTTCAGCAATTCTTTCACTTACTTTTGTTGGTGGATCATTGTTAAATTTTGGTTTTGCTTGATTTGCAAGCCTAAGAAGAAGTTCAGCTCACCCATCATGCTCATCTCAAACTCGCTCCCCATAAGTGTAGAAAATTCCTTACTCAGTTTTTCAGTAGTTTCCCCAAATAGAATATCATCCACATATATTTGCACAACCAAGAGTTCTTTACCATTTTCCTTTAAGAACAAGGTGATGTCAATTTTGCCTCGTTTGTACCCATGTTCTAACAGGAATTTTGATAGCCGCTCATACCATACTCTAGGTGCTTGTTTCAGACCATAGAGAGCCTTGTCAAGTTTGTATACGTGGTCTGGTGACTCCTTGCTTTCAAAACCTGGAGGCTGTTTGACAAATACATCTTCCTTCAAATAGCAGTTGAGAAAGGCACTCTTAACATCCATCTGATGGAGAGTGAATTCCATATGTGCTGCAAATGCTATAAGAAGTTTGATTGCCTCCAGTCTTTCCACAGGGGCAAAGGTCTCATCATAGTTAATTCCCTCTTCTTGACTGTACCCTTGAACAACCAGTCTTGCCTTATTTCTTGTAACAGTTCCATCCTCATCGAGCTTGTTCCTGAAGACCCACTTAGTGCTAATTACTGATCTGTCTAGTGACTTGGGTACCAAGTGCCATACTTGACTTCTTTCAAACTGATTAAGTTCTTCTTGCATGGCATTTACCCAATCAGCATCTTGTAGGGCTTCACCAATGTTCTTTGGTTCAATTAAGGATAGGAAGGCATCAAACGCACACAAATGTTTCAAGGAAGCTCTTGTTTTGATTCTGGATGACAAATCTGTTATGATGTTCTCAAGAGGGTGAGAACTCTGATATCTGTGTGGTTTGAGTACTAGTTGTTCACTTCTGGATAGTTCCATGTTGTTTTGTTGTTGTGGAACAGGATCAGGGCCAATGTTCACATGTTGAGTTCCCCCTGTTATGTTACTTGGGGTAGTTGGACCCGGTCCATCACCTGTTCCATCTTCCATGGCTGCTTCAATATGTTCACTGCTTCTCACCAGTCCAAGCTCCACATCCTCTGGTTCCTGTCTCTTAGAAAGAGTGTTAGTTTCATCAAAGACAACATGCACACTCTCTTCTACACACATAGTTCTTTTATTGTACACTTTATAGGCTTTACTATGTGATGAATATCCCAAGAATACTCCCTCATCACTTCTGGGATCAAATTTACCTAAGGAATCTTTGCCATTATTGTGCACATAGCACTTACATCCGAAAGCCCTAAGATGGGATATGTTGGGCTTTCTCCCTTTAAGTAATTCATAGGGAGTTTTCTCTACCAGTGGCATGGTCATGCATCTATTGATTGTATAGTAAGCAGTGTTTATTTCTTCTACCCAGAAGCTGTGTGGTAGTTTGTTAGAAAGAAGCATGGTTCTTGCCATGTCTTCAAGAGTTCTATTCTTTCTTTCCACAACCCCATTTTGCTGTGGGGTTCTAGGGGCAGAAAAGTTGTGATTGATACCATGTTCATCACAGAACTCAGCAAACTTAGCATTTTCAAATTCAGTACCATGGTCAGATCTTATTGATGCTAGTTGATGTCCTAACTGATTTTGAGTTTTCTTAACAAATGTGATGAACATATCAAATGCTTCATCCTTAGATGCCAGAAATAAGGTCCACGTGAACCTTGAGTAATCATCAACTAACACCATCACATATTTCTTACCACCTCTGCTCAGAGTTCTCATTGGACCACACAGATCCAGATGAACCAGTTCCAACGTCCTCTTACTTTTGAATGAGGATCTTACCTGCTTCCCCCCTTGCACATGCCTCACAAACTTTGTCTTCCTTAAACCTAATGTTAGGGAGTCCCACCACTAAGTCCTTAGAGACTAATTTGTTAAGCTGATTTAGACTTGCATGTCCAAGTCGTTTGTGCCAAAGGAGGGGATCACTGTCCAAAACACTTAAGCAAGTGAGTTCATTTTCAGACAGTGTGGACAAGTTTATGACATAGATATTATTCATTCTCTTTCCCCGCAAAACAATCTTGTCAGTAAGCAAGTTAATCACAAAACATTTTGTGGAAGTGAAAGCAACTAGGTTACCTCTGTCACACAATTGTGACACACTGATCAGGCTATATTTAAAGCCATCTATAAAGTACACATGTTTGATGGAACGTGTGTCATCCTTACCTACTTTTCCAACCCCTATAATTTCACCTTTCTTTCCATTTCCAAAGGAGACATTTCCTCTTTTGAGGTTTTCAAGTGAAAGGAACTGTTCCTTGTTCCCCGTCATATGCTTTGAGCAGCCACTATCCAAAAACCAAATTTGGTTGCTTTCTCTCACTTGCACCTACAAAATGAAATCAAGGGTTAGTTTTAAGAAACCAAACTAGTTTGGATCCTTTTCTATGAGATAATGGATGAATCATATTTTTTCTGGCCCAATTTGGTAGCCAGTTTTTCTTTTTGACAAACCTCTCATTTTTTCGATTGGCCTGCTCTCTTGCAGTGCACTCAATTTTGAAGTGGCCAGTATTGCCACAGTGGGTGTAGATTTTATTTTCAGGAAGAGAGAGATACTTGCTTTTGGGATCCCACTTGGGCAATTGACTCCCAAAACCAAGCCCTCTCCGGTTGCTACTATGATTCTCTTGAAGCCATGTCAAGGCATCAGAGGATTTATTCCATTTACAAGTTCTATCTAATTCATGTTTGACTTTGCCAAGCTCTTCTTTAAGTGATCTTATCTGTTCATCCTTGGCATACATTTTATCTTTTAGTTTTCCCAAATTTTCCTCTAACATGACGTGAGAGTGATCAACACCCGTTTTACTGGATCCTAATCTTAGTTTTAAGTTCTTAGATTTTAGTTCTAGAATCACAATCTCAAGTGGATGAATGTGGTTCAACAAGACAGTGTTTTTCTTTTCAAATTCACTGACTCTGATTTCCATGTTCATGCACTTTGCTTTTAGCATTGCACATTCTTTAGAGAGTTGATCATTCTCTTTGGTTGTTTCCTCAGAATCATCTATGAAATCAAGTAGCAACTCAGAGAGTTTTTCCTTAGATAGGAACTTTATTTTGTTTTTAAGATGGGAGATACTTACCTCTGGTTCTTCATGTGATTCCTCATCAGATTCTCCGATTTCCATGAGCGCCTGATCTTCAATCTCCCCATCTTCTGATTCCTAATCTGAACTTTCCCCCAAGCAGCAACCATAGCCTTAGTTGTGGTTTTCTTGGGTTGGACCAGTTCCTTCTTCCTGTTCCTTCTTTCATATCTCTCCTTTTTCCATTCTACTTCCCACTGAGGATAGTTTTTGATGAGATGGCCAGTCTTACCACATTTGTAGCATCCCTCGTTGGTTGGCCTTTCTGGATCTTTTGCTTTATTGTAGTTTCCTCTTCTAGAGATGCCCTTCTTCCTCATAAGAAAGTTTCTGAATTCTTTGGTAATCATGGCCATCTCATCTTCCTCCAGATCTTCTCCCTCAGTGATTCTCAGTGCTAGACTCCTCTCCTTCTTTGGACCATCCATCTTCATTGTCTGCCTTCTGAGTTCATAGGCAGTGAGGTTTCCAATCAGCTCATCCAATCTCAGGGTTGCCATATTTTTGGATTCCTGGATAGCAGTGATTTTGCTTTCCCACGAAATTGGCAAGATCCTTGTCCGTATCTTCTCAACCCTGTCCTCTTCAAGAATTACTCTTCCAAGAGACTTTAGTTCATTAGTCAAGGTTGTGAACCTTGTGTACATCTCTTGGATAGTCTCTCCTTCTTTCATAGTTAAGTTTTCATACTGAGAGTATAATAGAGTACCTCTTGACCTTTTTACCTGAGGTGTTACTTCATGGGCTACTTGCAAGGTATCCCAAATCTCTTTGGAAGTGGTGCAGCTTTGGATTCTTCTATACTCATCTGGACCTAGTCCACACCCTAGCCACTTTTTGGCCTTTGCATTCTTCTCCCATTTCTTCATATCCTCAGCAGTGCAGTCAGCTCTAGTCTTTGGTACATCTACACCTTCAACAATCTTCTTCATGGTAGCTAGAGGACCATAAGTGACTATGTACCAGAGTTCATAGTCTTCTCCAATCAGGTGGTCCTTCATCATGTTCTTCCACCAGGAGTAATACTGGTCGTTGAAGAGTGGTGGCCTTGCAGTTGATTGACCCTCCCAGTTTCCAGGTGGTGCACTCATTTTGAT
>ML246070.1:2266-53527 GCA_005239495.1 Nicotiana undulata | reverse complement strand
CTTCAAGTTAACTCTAACTTGAACAATGTGTACCTATTACAATTGCTTCTATGAAAGATGAAAAGATACAATGTTAAATCACCTACTACAATCAACTAGACTCAATACACAAACGATGGAACTGGTTCTTCTAGATGATCTGTAGCCTTTGTATCGCACAATAATTCTGCTCGCAAAATCTCTGGGAATTTTGCTTTCAGATTGATTCACTTCTGTACTTGTGCGTCCAAAATTTTAGCAGGAATACTTCAAGTATTTATGGAGTCGGTAGTTGAGTTTGTCGTTCAATTCTAGTACAACTCTAACTGGGTGAAAGAGTTCGAATTAAACTCAACTTCCTTCCTTTCTTACTATCCTTGCTGAATTCAACCTCTATCCTCTTTATCAGTTTGCAACCTTTTCGCATTAGGAGACAATCACTTGGATCATTGATACTTCACAACCACATTTATCTCCTATGCATATACGGTTTACATGCCAACCATTCAGTTCAAGTATGTGTGCTATGATGAACATGGTTTAACTGGTCAGACTTTGTCAATCTACAAAACTATGCAGTGACTTGGGTCAACACATTATTAGACAACATGCTTATAGTATATCTTCGAACCACGCCTAGGGAAGCCTTAGGTAATTAAAACCTTATAAAAATATTAAAACTCTGCTTTGCTTAGTTGTGAACTGCCCAGATTCAACAGGTTCTAAAATCAGTAGGCAAACTGATTAGGTCCCTATCGCTTCGTCTTAACACAATGCTGCTTGTCATGCTCACCTAGATATCCTGTTCTAGGACCTTTCTGAAATATCTGAAATCTGTTGTTTGAGACGTGCTAATTGTCTTCTTATTTGTGGAGGTAAACATGAGCCCCTTTAACTGCTTTCTTACTTGACAATCCTGTATGTTATTTGTTGTCGCTGAGATTTTCCCTTTTGAGCGCCTTAGGAGAGTCTAGAACTGCCTAAAATTAGAGGTCCTAAACACCTCCAGGGCCACAAGGAAGGGACGGGTAATGCACGCATAGAGTTCGTCTAATTAAAATCGTTTATATAACCGCTAAGGGGAGGGTAATTGGGTAGTAAAAGGATATGATGACCTGTGCGCTAATGCCACGTGTAACCCCTCTAGTTGAGGAAGGATTACCGGGTACAGATGTGATCCTATAGGCTAATAAACTTAGGATTTTCCTTCTTTTTCTTATACATATGTGTGCTTAGACTGCTTATCTGTTAAATAACTAATTCACAAAATGAGTTTGGCCGGGACCCACCATTGTGGACCTCGAGGGGTGCCTAACACCTTCCCCTCAAGGTAATTTCAAGCCCTTACCCAATCTCTGGTAACGCAAACCAGTTTATATGAGTTATTTGCAATAGGTGATCTAACACGCCTTAATCTATTAGGTGGTAACTCTTCAACTTCCATACCTCTTTCCTAAAAGGAAACGAGTTGTCCCACTGAATGTCGAAACCTTGACCTCTGCTGCAAAGATGGAAAAAAGGGTCCGCGACACTCGGTCTCCCTGGTGGCCTCCTCCACCGGCTGCCCTCTCCACTGCACCTTCACTGAATCTATATCCTTAGACCTCAACCTTCTTACCTGACGACCCAAAATAGCCACTGGCTTTACCTCATAGGACATATCACCCTCAAGCTGAACTGTGTTGAAGTCCAAAACATGAGATGGGTCACCAACATACTTCCGGAGCATGGGACATGAAATACCGAATGAACACTGGATAAGCATGGTGGGAAGGCAAGTCTATAAGCCACCTCTCCAACCCTTTGAAGCACCTCAAAAGGCCCAATGAACAGGGGACTCAACTTGCCCCTCTTCTTGAAATGCATAACACCCTTCATGGGTGACACCTTCAGCAGAACCTTCTACCCAACCATGAAAGACACATCCCGGACCTTTCGGTCCGCATAGCTCTTCTTCCTAGACTGTGCAAGCCACTCCCGAATCAACTTCACCTTATCCAATGCATCCTGTACCAAATCTGTGCCTAATAGCCTAGCCTCACCCGGCTGAAACCAACCAACCGGAGATCTACACCTCCTCCCATATAAAGCCTCGTACGGTGCCATCTGAATACTCGACTGATAACTATTATTATATGCAAACTCCGCGAGTGGCAGAAACTGGTCCCATGAACCCCCAAAATCAATGACACAAGCACGCAACATGTCCTCCAGAATCTAAATAGTGCGCTCTGACTGCCCGTCTATCTTAGGATGAAATGTTGTGCTCCGCTCAACCTGAGTACCCAACTCTCTCTGCATAGCCCTTCAAAACTATGATGTGAACTGAGTACCTCTGTCAGAAATGATAGAAAGTAGGACACCATGCAACCGGACAATCTCCCGGATGTAAATCTCAGCTAACCGCTCTTAAGAATAAGTAGTACCAACAGGAATGAAGTGCGCGGACTTGGTCAGCCGATCCACAATAACCCAAATGGCATCGAACTTCCTCGAAGTCCGTGGGAGTCCAACTACAAAGTTCATAGTGATCCGCTCCCACTCCCACTCCAGAATATCTAATCTCTGATGCAATCTGCCTGGTCTCTGGTGCTCATACTTGACCTGCTGACAGTTGAGACACCGAGCTACAAATCTGACAATATCATTCTTCATCCGCCTCCACCAATAATGTTGTCTCAGATCCTGATACATCTTCGCGGCACCCGTATGGATGGAGTACCGCGAGCTGTGGGCCTATGCTAGAATCAAATCTCGAAGCCCATCCACATTAGGCACACATATCCGACCCTGAATCCTCATAACCCCATCATCACCAATAACTACATCCCTGGCGTCACCTCGCCGGACCCTATCCTGAAGAACGAGCAAGTGTGGGTCATCATACTGGTGCTCTCTGATACGGTCATAAAGAGAAGACCTGGAGGCTACACAAGCCAATACCTGGTGGGGCTCTGATAGATCCAATTTCACCAACTGGCCCGCTAAGGCCTGAACATCAAGTGCTAATGGTCGCTCTGCTACAAGAAGATATGTTAAACTCCCTAAATTCTCTACTTTACGACATAAGGTGTCGGTCACCACGTTGGCCTTTCCTGGATGGTATAGAATAATGATATCATAGTCCTTGAGAAGCTCCAACCATCTCCTCTGACGCAAATTCAAATCCTTCAGCTTAAACAGATGTTGCAGACTACGGTGATCAGTAAAAACCTCACAATGCACCCCATAAAAATAATGACGCCAAATTTTCAGGGTGTGAACAATGTCTGCTAGCTCGAGATCATGCACTGGGTAATTCTTCTCATGAGTCTTCAACTGGCGCGAGGTGTAGGAAATCACCCTACCCTCCTGCATCAAAACACAACAAATGCCTATCTTCGAGGCATCACAATATACGGTATAAGAACCTGAAGCTTATGGCAATACTAACACTGGAGCTGAGGTCAAGGAAGCCTTGAGCTTCTGAAAGCTCTCCTCACACTGGTTCGACCACCTGAACGGAGTGCCCTTCTGGGTCAACTTGGTCAAGGGCAAAGCAATAGAAGAAAACCCCTCCACAAAGCGACAGTAATACCCCACCAAACCAAGGAAGCTCCTAATCTCTCTAGCTGAGGATGGTCTAGGCCAACTCTACACCGCCTCTATCTTCTTCGGATCAACCTGAATACCCTCACTGAACACCACGTGCCCCAATAAAGCCACTGAGACAAGACAAAACTCACACTTAGAGAACTTTGCATAAAGCTTCTCCTTCCTCAATCTCTGCAATACAACTCTCAAATGCTGAGCATGCTCCTCCTGGCTACGAGAATATACCAGGATGTCATCAATCAACACAATAACAAAGGAATCCAAGTACGGCTGAAACACGTTGTTCATCAAATGCATGAACGCTGCTGGGGCATTGGTCATCCCAAAAGACATCACCATAAACTCGTAATGACCATAATGAGTCCTGAAAGCTGTCTTTGGAATATCTGAATTCCGAATCTTCAGCTGATGATACCTGGATCTCAAATCAATCTTAGAGAACACTCTGGCTCCCTGAAGCTGGTCAAACAAATCATCAATACGAGGCAAAGGATACTTATTCTTGATTGTAACCTTGTTCAACTGCCTGTAGTAAATACACATTATCATGGAACTATCCTTCTTCTTCACAAACAACACTAGTGCACCCCAAGGTGACACACTAGGCTGAATGAACCCCTTATCTAGGAGTTCCTAAAGCTGCTATTTCAATTCCTTCAACTTCGCCGGTGCCATACGATACATTGGAATAGAAATAGGCTGAGTGTCTGGCACCAAATCAATACCAAAATCAATATCCCTATCAGGCGGCATGCCCGACAAGTCCGCAAGAAACACGTCCGGAAAATCATGGACCACAGGAACATAATCAATAGTAGGAGTCTCAACACTAACATCCCTCACAAAAGCCAAATATGATAAACACCCTTTCTCCACCATACATTGGGCCTTCAGGTAAGAAATAACCTTACTAGGCACATACTCAATAGAGCCTCTTCACTCAACCCTCGAAAATCCTGACATCGCTAAGGTCACTGTCTTAGCGTGACAATCTAGAACAACATGACACGGAGATAGCCAATCCATGCCCAATATCACATCAAAGTCAACCATGCTAAGCAATAACGGATCCACTCGGGTCTCCAGACCCCCAATAGATATCACACATGACCAATAAATGTTTAACCAAAGAATTAGATTCCTTGACCAAAGTTATTTTAAGAAGAACACGGGTTTCTGATAACCAAAGAATAAACTAATAATTGTAAGTAAACTCGTAAATGGAAAGCAATAAGATGTACAAAAAATAAGTGTATTGTAGTCGTAATTCGAATGTGTCCTTACAAGATATATTTTACTCCCTTATATAGAGAATTTCTTAATATAACGTCTACCCTTTTCAATGATTGAGCTTTAAACACTAATAATGGTATTAATGTAATGTTACAATGATTAACCGTAAATGTTGCATGAAGGTTATGTAACGTCTGGCTCATTACTTGAAGATCTTCGAATCTGCCCTTTATTTTGCCTGAATTCATTATGATTGTGCCTTTTCATCTTCTCAATTAGGTTGAGATTCCCGTAGTTGATTACCCCGTAGGTATGCTATTCCGTGTCTCTTTGTCTCGTATCTCTTCATAACGTTCTGTCCAATTGTAACATTTTCATTTCTCCACATAGATTACTGAGTCATCACAATGGTTACACGTGTGAAGCTCATTTTTACCAATACAATACACACGGTCCACAACAATAGTATCGCCCACCGGGGTCGACACTAGAACAGATGTAACTAAGGACTCACGGGGCATGTCCAGAAAATTTGCAAAATATGATGAAACATAAGAATACGTGGAACCAGGATCAAATAAGACAGAAGCATCTCGGTGACAGACTCAGACAATACCTGTAATCACTACATCTGAGGCCATAGCATCTGGTCTAGCTGGAAGTGCATAAAAATGAGCCTGACCTCCACCTGATCGACTTCCCCCTCTAGGGCGGACTCTAGCTGACTGACCCCTACCCCTATCTGCCTTGGTGGGTGGTGAAGTAACTGGAGCTGAAGCTGATGGCTGACTCCACTGCTGGGATGAACAACCCGACAGACAGGGACAAAACCTCTTGATATGACCCGGATCACCACACTCAAAACAACCCCTCTCAGCAAATGACGGTGGGGACTGAAGGGAACCCCTAGCACCTGGATAACATTTAGAAGAACCATACACAGAGGAACCATGAACCGATGGTGCTCGAGATGAACTCTAGGCTGGAAGAGCATTGAATGATGGATTCCCCTGATGAGAACTGTGAGGACCATGACCAGTTGATCCATCATGATAACCTGAGCGACCTGGCTGAGCCGGCCTGAATAGACAGCCTCTGCCGTGCTGGGACTGTCATCCTGAAGGAACACCACCAAAACTACCAGATCCTTGAGGCTTCTTGTCCCCCCTCTCGACTGGCTCCCGGCGGCGAACTGACTCAATCTCTCTAGCAATGTCAACCACCTCCTCAAAAGAAGTGTCAGATACACTCTCCCTGGTCAGAAAAATCCGTAGCTGATAAGTGAGGCCATCGATGAACCTCATGATCCTCTCTCTATCCATGGGAACTAGCCAGATAGCATGTGGACCAACTCGGAGAACCTCATCTCATACTGCGTCACGGACATGTCCCCCCTCACGAAACTGCTTGAACTGCTTACGCAGCTCCTCCCTGCGGGAATTCGGTACATACTTCTCCAGGAAGAGAATGGAGAACTGATGCCAAGTAAGGGGCGCTGCACCAACAAGCCTATGCCTCTCATAAGCCTCCCACCAATTGAATGCAACTCCTAAGAACTGGAAAGTAGTGAACGAGACCCCACTGGTCTCAAATATCCCTGTTGTGTAAAGAATCCTCTAACACTTATCTAAGAAGCCCTTGGCATCCTCGCCCTCAGTACCACTGAAAGTCGGAGGCTGAAGTATACCAAATCTCTCCAACATGCGCTGCTCGTCGTCAGCCATAACTGGGATAAAAAAATCCTGAGCTAGGGCAACCGGCTGGGCTGGAGCTGCCCCTGGTGTTTGGAGCTCCTAAGTAACCTGCTCAAGTGTACGGGCAACTGGAGTCTGAGTGCCTCCCCCGGCTTGAGAAGTAGCTGCAGTAGTAGAAACAGCGACTGCCTGTGCTATACTAGTGCACACGGTTAGAATCTGGGCCAAAGTATCATGAAGACCCGGAATCATAATAGGTATTGTCGGTGCCTGAGCCGGTCCCACTGGTACATCAACGGCTGGGACCTGATCTGGAACAACTGGCGGGTCCACAGGTACTGCCCCAGCTGCTACGCGGGTTGCACCCCTCCCTCTACCACGGCCTCAGCCTCTCACGGGCCTAGCTGGTGTCTGGTCACCCTAATCGGTAGCGCGTGTCCTCACCATCTGTGAGAGAATGAAATAACAGAAGTTTAGTTTCTAGAATTAACAGATTCGCACGACAGAATTCAAAAATGCGAGATTCTTCCTAAGGGTTCTGCAGCCTCTCGAAGATAAGTATAGACGTCTCCTTACCGATCCGCAAGACTCTACTAAACCTGCTCATGACTGGTGAGACCTATATAACCTAGTGCTCTGATACCAACTAGTCACGACCCCAAAACACCCAGTCATGATGGAGCCTATCGTGAAATTAGGCAAGCCACACATTTTATTTCCTTAAAGTTGTTTTTAGAAAAATCCATATATTTGCAGCAAGAGTCTCATTTTATAAAGCAACAAAATGTTTAACATCATAAAAACCCAACTAAACAAATCCCCGATATAATTTCATCGAGCCATGAGCTACTATAAATAAAATGTTGAAATACAAAAGTAGACAACATAGTCTGAAATAATAAAAACTGCGACAAGAAGATAAAGAAGGAGAAGACGAGGCTGCGATCGCCAGCTGCTACCTCGAAGACTCCAAAAGAAACTTTGACAACAAATCAGCAACCACTACCGGGTCCCAATGTACCTAGATCTGCGCACAAGGTGCAGGGGTAACGTGAGTACACCAACTTAGAAGTAACGAACCCCATCTATGGGCTGAGAGGTAGTGACGGACTAAACCTTAGCAATTATAACAAAACAGCGTACAAAATTTAGACATGTTCGCAGTTCTAACATATAATGAAAACAAAATATGTCAGGTATGATCAGTAACCCATGTGTAACTCAGTTTACTCTACATGCCAATGTATCAACAGTGTGGAAATGCACATAGTGCTCACAACTCTCACACAGAAGTCCACCCAATACTGTATATGGCTCTCAGGCCCAAGGAAGATCCATCCCGGAATATCCATAAACACAGGTGACCGTAGTCACTCAGTACTGAGGAAGGCCAATCCATCCCCACAGAGAAGATCCATCTCCGAAATACAACACTCAGACAAGATCCATGTCCAGGGAAGATCCATCCCTCAATATCATCAACTACGCTAATTGGGGGTGTAAAGACTCTGGAGGGGCTCCTCTTAGCCCAAGCTCTATAACACGCCAACAAAGGAATAATCAATATTCGTTGCGGTGTGCAGTCCGATCCCATAATTGTCTCTCAATAACAGGCTCTCGGCCTCACTCAGTCATCACTCACTAGTCTCGCTCACATGGGCTCACAGATGCATGACTAGCCCGAAACAATGATAAATGTACAAAATTAACAATTACCGAGACTGAGACATGATATGATATAATATGTCATGACAGGACTGAGTATGTAAAATCAATAAAACACATGAGAATACAACAATAAATGACCACTCGGGTCTCAACAATATCGGCGTGAAGCCTTAACATAGTACTTAGCATGATCACATTAACCACATTAATAGAAGTGTGGATATCAATCCATAATACCTACTAAACGGTGCCATGGGATGAGCCAGGCCCCAAATCACTCGGTGCACGCCCGCACGCCCGTAACTTGGCATGTGCATCACCTTAATTATAACCATACATCATGTAGTTCGGGGTTTCGAACCCTCAGAACCAAGTTTGGAAACGTTACTTACCTCAGACCAGCTAAAATCCTAGCCCGCAATGCCTTTGCCTCTAGACTCGGCCTCCGATTGCTCCAAATCTAACCAAAATCAGATTTATATCATCAATATATGCTAAGGAACAAAGCCCACTCAAAAATTATCAAATTTAACAAAAAATCCTAAAATTGGCCAAACCTGACCCTCGGGCCCACATGTCAGAATTTGATAAAAATCACAAAAATAGAATCCTTATCCACTCATGAGTCTACCCATATCAAATTCATCAAAATCCGACCTCAAATGCCCATTCAAATCCCCAAAAGAATTCCCAATTTTTTCTTCCATTTCCACCTAATTTCCATTCCAATTTCTCAAATTAAATGATGAAATTCAAGACTAAATCATGGAATTGAATCAAAACTAAGTGAGAAATACTTACCTCAATCACTCTACTGAAAATCTCTTCAAAATTCGCCTTCTCCCGAGTTCTCTAATGGTTTTTGAGATATTGGACTTCAACCCTTGTTTTTTGAATATAAACTTACTGCCCAGGTGTTTTACTAACTGTGATTGCGAAACTCCTCACGCGATCGCGAAGAACAAAAATGATGCTCCACAAATTAACCCTACGCGATCGCGATGCCCTGTCACTTAAACCCACGCGATCGCAAACCTCCTCACGCGATCGCGAAGCACAACAACTCAGCCCCTCACGCGCCCCCCAAACTCTATGTGAACGCGAATCGCACCACGCGTTCGCAATGCTCAACGGCCACACACGATCGCAACCTTTACAACGCGATCGCATAGAACAAAACTCTGTCATCCCCAGCTAAGCGTATGCAATCACAATCATCCTCCCGTGATCGCATATAAGGAAACTAGAACCTTCAGACCAGCAAAACTCTGCCAACACCAAAGTCCAATACTTGGTCCGTTGACCACCCGATACACACCCGAGGCCCTCGGAACCTCAACCAAACATGCCAACACATACCATAACCTAATTCAAACTTAGTCAAGCTTTCGAACAACTCAAAACAACGCCAAAAAAACCAAATCGACCTCGGATTCAAGCCTAAGAACTTAGAAACTTCCAAATTTTTCCAACTATGCCGAAACCATCCAAACCACGTCTAATTGACCTGAAAAATTGCACACGCATCCCAAATAAAATTGCGAACCTGTTCCAACTTCCAAAATTCCATTCCGACCCCAATAGCTAATTTTTCACTGCCGACCGAAAATTATCAAAAACTCAAATTCGACAATTCAAGCACAATTCTACTCCGGACTTCAAAATAACATTCTGAACACACTCCTAAGTACCAAATAACCTAACAAAGCTATCTGAGCCATAAAATCCACATTCCGAGGTCGTTTACCAAATAGTCAACTTCCAGTTGATTTTTCTAACCATAAGGCCAACTTAAGAGGCTAAGTGTCTCATTTCTCACCACGACCACTCCGAACCCGAACAAACCGACCCTACGCAACAAAATTAGGATAAGAAACACATGATAAATCAAAATAGGGAAAACAGGGCTAATCTCACGAAACGCACGGCCGGGTCGTTACACAATATGTCTTTTGTATGTGATTTGTATATATTTTGTATATGGAGTGTGCTTCTTGCTCTCTAAAATTCCAATCAAAATTCGATACATAACAACAATTTTATGTAAAAAAGATAGTATTGATAACTTAAATACAAATTATATACAACTATTTTTTAACTTCGATACAACATTCAAATAAATATATATATATAACTACAACAGAATACAATTATAATACAACTTTACTACAAATTCGTAAGTATATTGTATGTCATGCGTTCTTCTTCTTCTTCTTCGAGTTTCAATATGAAATTCATTCAAAATCAAGTCTACTCTTCACCAAACACCCTCAAAATTGAGATATAAACTCCACACAATATTTCCAATTATTTGCAACAACACCCAATCCAAAAATAATAATAATTTTTGAAAACCCAAATTCGATTTTAAAGCTCAAAGCTTTTTAATGGATGTCAATGGTGGAGAGTCAAACACCTTCAAAATTTATTAATTGACAATTTCAATCTGAATACCAATTGTGCAACATGAAAGATAATTTCTAAGTTAAAACTATATAGTAAAACATTTGAAATCCATTGATGAAATCCATTAAAAATATATACAACATGAAAGGATAAAAAGTAGAGGACATCAGAGGAATAAAAATATGGGAAAGAACAGAGAATGAGAGATATAGAGAAGAGAGAGATAGAGATAGAGAGAGAGAGAGAGAGAGAGAGAGAGAGAGAGAGAAGGAGATAGAGACGGAGAGAGAGCGAGAGAGAACAGGGATGAAAAATAACTGATTCCTTATTCAATTCCTAAAACCAGGCACACTGAACACCTCGATTTCCCGGTAAGACAACAAAGCATAAATGTGATCATAATGAATTGGCGTTAGAGCGAGGAGCCCTCCTATCGGGTCTCGGGCAAAACATATGCCCTCAGGGGTATCAGGGCCATGTCCTCCGGGAGAGGATTAAAACTTCGGAGGGCATTATCATACACATACACATGACTAACAGAGGTCGTGATGTCTGTGCCCATATGGATATCACGACGTGAATCTCGGCTCGTATCAGCAAAAAATCAATGATAACGAAACATAAGATTTTACCTTTCTTAGAATTGTACTTAGGGTAAAACTCTCCTACTATATAAAGGGGAAAGATTATTATTCAAGGGATACAATTTAACACGCATATCAAGGTAATTTATTTCAATTCTCTTTGTTGTTCAAAGTTCCTATTATAGTCTTAAGTTCTTCATAAGTATAAGCTTGGAATCGAGGACAAGTTCTTAATCGAGCCATCAACCGAGCTCGAAATCACCCTTATCATCGGTTTGATCATCTATTACGTTTTTCATTTTCTTAATCTAACATCATTAATCACTTGTATTGAATTGATTCACATATCCTTAAAACCACATATAAATTCAATTGTTATCCATTTTTTAGGGGAAACAATTTGGCACCCACCGGGGTCTAGGGATAATAGTGGTAATTTTATACAAATTTCCATAACACACTCTATTTTACACTTGTTCTTTGAGATTTTAATTTTAGGTCAAATTAAAAATATCAAACTCTCAATCTGCTCATTTGAACATTAATGATGTCTGGCCACCATGGCGAGAACAACAATGTAGTGCCCAACAACGAGGTGCCCAACAACGAGGTGCCCTCTATTGACCCCAACAGAGCTCTAGTCGTGGACCAAATCGATGCTAAATCACATATAGCTATCGACGCAAACTTGCCTACCTACCCCAAAGATAGCATTCGTGGGGGAGCCTGGTCGATAGCCCGGAGTACACACGACGATGAAGGTGATGGGATCAATTTGCGGGTGATCTTCGAAATGTTACAGGCTCAACAAGCAGTGATAGCCTAGTTGCAAAACAAAGTCACGGGTGCCATCGGACGCATCAAATATACCAAGTGGCCTCGGCCATTGCAGTCCAATCCTTCCCAAAGAGACCCTAACCTGATGTGTAAGTATCATGGCACCCACGGCCACATGACCAAATACTGCTGATATCTAAGGGAAAAAGTGGCCCCGTTATTCAATAACAAACACCTCCGGGAGTTTTTGGGTGATCGAGCCGAAAATCAATTCAGGAATAGGGACTCCAAAAAGTAGAACCAGCAAGAGGAACCTCAGCACGTCATCAACATGATTGTCGGTGAAGTTGACATCCCCGAGGGGCCACTGTTGAATCCCACTAAGGTTTCCATTACAAGGGAAAAGCGAACCCGGGATTACATGTCGGAGGGGACCTTCTCGTTCAATGATGATGATGTTGAAGACATCGTGCAACCGCATAATGATGCCCTGGTAATTTCTTTACTCATAACTAAATCTCTAGTTAAGCGTGTGTTGATTGATCCAGGTAGCTTGGCCAATATCATCGGATTGAGGGTCGTAGAGTAGTTGGGTCTACAAGACCAAATAGTGCCTACGATGCGGGTCTTAACAGATTTAACATAACATGTGAAACTACTAAATGGGAGATAACCCTTCCGGTGAACACCACTGAAACCATTCAGGAAACAAAGCTCTACGCCATCGAGGGGGATATGAGGTACAACACTCTATTAGGAAGGCCATGGATTCACAACATGAGGGCAATACCCTCGACACTACACCAAGCATTGAAGTTCCCCACACTGCGAGGGATTAAAAGAATTACGGAGAAAAAATGACCGCAAAAGAAATAATCGCGGTCGATAAGCTGATCCCGATATCTTCCCTCTCGACATCAAAGAACCCGGAGTCGATTAGGAAGGAAGAAACTAAATAAAATCACAGACACCCACCCCGATCGAATCAGAGAAGCAAAAAGTAGGCGAGGATGATGATTACGGAGTTCCTAGGTCATTTATTACCCTTGACGATTTCGATGCCACCAAGTCAACGGTCGAGGAGCTGGAGCAAGTCATATTGATCGAACACTTTCCCGATCGTAAGGTATACTTGGGGACGGGGTGTAACGACCCGACCAATAGTTTTTCTTTTTAGAACCTCTTACCCCTAAATAAGACCTCCCGTACTTACATTTACTGATTTATGACTTGCGGGGATGGTTGGTTCGGAGATTTAGGAGGGGTTGGAGTGAAATCAGAACACTTGGTTCCTTAAGGTTGGCCAAAAGGACCAAGTTTGACTTCGGTCAATATTTTAAGTAAACAACCTCATAATCGGGATTTGATGGTTTCAATAGGTTCGTATGATGATTTCAGACTTGGGCGTATGCTCGGAGCGGGTTTCGGATGACCCGGGAGCGTTTTAGGGCCTAAAATTGAAAGTTGGTTCTTAAAGGTTTCAGAAGTTCTTTGAATTTGAGTTGGAACGCATTTTGGTGATATCGAGGTCGAAACGGAATTCCGAAATCGGGAATAGTTCTATAATGTCATTTAAGACTTGAACACAATTTTTGGTGTCATTCTGAGTAGTTTAAGTATGTTTCGGCGCATTGGAAGTGAAATGAAGAACTTGAAACTCTTAAGTTTGATTCATGGGTTTTGGGTTGAGATTCTTAGTTTTAATGTTGTTTTGGGCGTTCCGAGAGTTTAAGCGAGTCCATCTTATGATTTCTAACTTGTTGGTATGTTTGGACGGGGCCTCGAGGGCCCTGGATACCATTCAGACGTTGTGTGAGTCGAGTTCTAAGCTCAAAAGAGATGTTGGTGCACTAGTTCTGGTGCGCCCGCACCTGCTGTTGGGCAACCGCAGGTGTGGTTTGAGCAGAGATGCAGCCAAGGAGCGAAGCCCAGGTTCCGCAGATGCGAAACCTGGGTTTTGGGTTGAGATTCTTAGTTTTAATGTTGTTTTGGGCGTTCCGAGAGTTCAAGCGAGTCCATCTTATGATTTCTAACTTGTTGGTATGTTTGGACGGGGCCTCGAGGGCCCCGGATACCATTCAGACGTTGTGTGAGTCGAGTTCTAAGCTCAAAATAGATGTTGGTGCACTAGTTCTGGTGCGGCTGCACCTGCTGTTGGGCAACCGCAGGTGTGGTTTGAGCAGAGATGCAGCCAAGGAGCGAAGCCCAGGTTCCGCAGATGCGGCTCCTCTTCCACAGAAGTGGAACCACAAGACAGGTCACATGTCCGCAGGTGCGGCCCCAGCTAGCCCAGCCCATTTCCGCAGAAATGGACAATTATCCGCAGAAGCGGGACCGCATATGCGGAAATCATTGAAGGCTGTGACCTTCATTTAATACGGGAGTTAGTCATTTTTGGCTCATTTCATTCCATTGTTGGGCGATTTTAGAGCTTCTTGAGAGGGGGTTTTTACCAAGCTTTTGGAGGTAAGTAATTCCTACTATATGTGAGTTAAAAACTTAGATTTGGGTAGATTAACATGTAAAGATTAGTGAAAATCATGGGATTAGAGAAAAACCTAGGGTTTGGCAAGAATGAGATTTTTACCACGAAATTGACCATGAAACTTAGATATAATCGTATATTTATGTTCCTTAAGTCATGTGTCACGACCCAAATCCTAATTTAGGTCGCGATGGCACCCAACCGCGGGGTTAGGCAAGCCAATACGAAACGCACTAGGTGTTACCTTTCCCCTTTTTAGTTAACAAATCAACAACTACTAATTTCAAACGAACGAGCAAAATATCGGCCTGATACAGTAGTAAAGCATAATAAAGGCCTAGTCAAGCTAAGGCATATACATAGATGTACATCCCAATATCCCAAAATATACACTAATTGTGTGCCAGGAAGAGTGCCACAGGGAACTACTGAATATACAATAACTAAAATATATATATATACAGAGCCTCAGTCTGAACAAAAGACAGAGATACATGACAAAGAAACTCCAGGGTGCTTCTAGGAAGTTGCCAGGAACGCAGCTCACCGTGAAGTATGACCACGCTATCAATATCTAGCACCGTCCTGAAAGTCAGATGGACCAGCCTCCGGACCTGTACATTCAAGTACAGAAAAGGAAAGAAAGTGCAGCATGAGTACATATATATATGAATATGTACCCAGTGAGTATCCCGTCTAATCTCGAAGAAGTAGTGTCGAGAGGTCGACTCGATAATCACTAAGGTCCAACAATAGTAAAGTAAGCATGATATAAAGAAAACTGTAGGCAAGTAAAACAAATAATCAAGCACATCAATATCCGACATCAAATAACAGTCTCAAATCAAACAAGTTTGGTATCCGCCGTGGCGTACAACCCGCTCCCATATGGTACTCACTCACATCATTCCGCCGTGGCGTATGGACCGATCCCATCCTGTAAATATTTGTCGTGGCGTACGGCCCGATCCCACCTGTAGTCTCAATCTCTCCGTGGCGAACGGCCTGATCCCACCCTATAGTCTCAATCTCGCTGTGGCGTACGACCCAATCCTACCCTGTAGTCTTCGTCGTGGCGTACGGCCTGATCCCATAATATAATCTCTCATCGTTCTGCCGTGGCGTACGACCCGATCCCATAATATAATCAATCATCACTCTGTCGTGGCGTACGACCCGATCCCATAATATAATCAATCATCACTCTGCCGTGGCGTACGACCCGATCCCATAATATAATCACTCGTCACTCTGCCGTGGCGTACGACCCGATCCCATCCCGTGATTCTCTTATCACTCTTAAGTCAAACCAAGTATCACAACGTTCAACGACAACAGTACCAATCACACAAGTATACAAGTCATATCTATGCTACAACAGAGAAAAAAACAATGAACATGTTGTGTCCTAACTACCCGGACGAAGCAGTAATAGCCACTATGTACGGACTCTCGTCACTCGGTGCGTACGTAGCCCCAAAACAAGATCACATAGCAAACAAGGTTACCTATAGGGACAACTTCCCTCTTACGAGGTTAGAAAGGAGACTCACCTCGATAAAAGCACTCCTCGGACCAAGGACCAGATCAAAAAGATGCGCCCTATATTCTGAAACTACTCATAACGGCTCACAACTAGCCAAACATAGCATAATTGAGTCAACTTATGCTCCAAGAATAAGAATTAACAAGAAATTCCAAAATATAGTATTCTTGAAGGTTTTTGAAATTTCGACCCCCCGGCCCACGCGTTCGGATTTTGAAAATTCTTGAAGGATTAAAATGCCAGTAGTCTAAGGATCAAAATTATACCATTTATTCAATAATTCATGGAAAAAGGAGATAATTCACTAATTATCAAAGCCCTAGAAATTTCTACTCAATTTTCCCATGATTTGATATATTTTAATAGGTAAACTAGTTAGATTTCCATAATAAATTCATGAATTTAGAGAGGAAATTATACTAACCTTGAAGGACTTGACCTTGGACAGCTTCTCCCGAGCTTTGAGGTGATCTAATGGAGGTTGGGTATTGAATAATGAAGAAGAAACCTGTAATTGGGCATTTAAATACTGCCCAGGAAAACCTTCACTGCGATCGCGGCATCAGGCCTCCGATCGCGGAGAACAAATGACCCTGGCCCCCAGGAAGCACTATGCGATCGCATAGATGGGGCCTGCGATCGCGGAGAACAAACGACCCTGGCCCCCAGGAAGCACTATGCGATCGCATAGATGGGGCCTGCGATCGCGGAGAACAAACGACCCTGGCCCCCAGGAAGCACTATGCGATCACATAGATGGGGCCTGCGATCGCAGAAGGTAGGGAGGTAGGCTTATGCGATCGCAGGAGTGAGGTTTGTGACTGCAGGGAGGAACAGGCAGTAGGGGGGTAGGTAGGTGACTTATGCGATCACAGGAGTGAGTCTGTGTTCGCGGAGAGTAGGGGAAGAGACTTATGCGATCAAAGGGTGATGTCTGCGATTGCAGAGTACAAAATTAGCCCAGAAGAAATCCCTCTCTGCGATCACAATCATCCCTCTGCGATCGCAGAGAAGGAAACCAGACAGGAATTTTCTAGTTTTTCTAACTTAGCTCCCGGGGGTCTAAAACACCCTCGAGCCCCCCGGGACCCTGTCCAAAAGCACCAGCAAGTCTGTATTCATGATACGGACTCACTCGAACTTCTGGAACATGAAAAACAACAACGGAACTCAGAATTCAACCCCAAAACAAAATTAATCAAACTTAAGAGCTTTGAAATTCTAGAATTCATTACATTGCGCTGAACGGGTCTATACTACTCGGAATGACTTCAAATTTTGCAGACAAGTCATAAATGACTATATGAAACTATTGCCGGTCTCGAAATTCCATTCAGACCTCGATAGAATAAAATCACGTCCCAACCCAAATTTCATACGGAGCTACTAGAGCTGTCAGAAACCCGAGCCGAACGAACGCCCAAGTCCGAAATCATCATACGGAGCTACTGGAGCTGTCAGAACTCGATTCCGAGGTTGTTTGCTCAAAATGTTGACCGAAGTCAAACTTGACTAAATAGGCCAACCTTATGGAACCAAGTGTTCCTAAACCCCCCCCTCCCCCCAAATCATTCCCAAATCCCGAACCACCCGCTCCCGCGAGTCATAAAGCACGAATAGCCGCTATGGAAGGCTTCATTTAAGGAAACAGGATCCTAACACGCAAAACGACTGACTGGGTCGTTACATCATGGGTAACAACTTCCTTCGAAAAGTTTCGTAATCCGAGCACGTGGGCCCGTGGATGAATTTTAGGAACCTTGCATTTAGGGTTGAGAAATTACTATAATAATTAGAATATGAACTCTTGAGCACATGTTGACAAGTTTTTACCCAATTTGAATAGTTTTGGATAGTTCGGCTCCGATTTGAGGGTTGAGCGCATTCTTGAGTTTTGAAGTAAGCTTTGGGACAAGGTAAGTCTCATTTCTAACCTTGTAAGAGGGAATTAACCCCATAAGCAAATTAAATAAATGTGTGAACCTATTTGTGGGGGGCTATGTACGTACGAGGTGACGAGAGCCCGTACATAGCTACTATTGTGTTATCGTCCGGGTAGTTTAGGATCCATATCATGCTTTATTTGAAATAATTGTGCCCTTACTTGCTAAATTGATTACTAGAGTCATGTTAGCAATTGATAAAGGATTCGTAAAAGTCTAAGTTCACCTATTTGAATAATTTATAGGCATACTTGACTGTAAAATGAGATATTGTATTTGCTTGAAAATATTTGCTATTGTGGATCGAGCTGAGCGCCTCGGTAGTAAATAGATGCATCTATGGTTCGCGCCATTTGACCCTCTGGCAGTGCACAATTTCATATTATGTTGGACCGGGTCGTACGACCTCGGTATAATTTGCGCATGTTATTTATTTGGAACTTCCCGTGATTTATACTGATTAAATGCTTTGAAATGTAAGTTGTTACATGATATGAATGAAATTAACATGTTGTTTAGGAAAGAATATCTTGCTTCTCCTTGTTCTTAAACTGTCATTATTATTCATGTTATTCATGCTTAGCGTAACACTTAAATTATATTATTATTGGCCCTAGTAATTGTCAAGTCGACCCCTCGTCACTACTTCTTCGAGGTTAGACTCGATACTTACTGGGTACATATTGTTTATGTACTCATACTACGCTTCTGTACTTAATTGTACATGATCCGAGGCAGGTGCATCTAGTTATCCGTCAGGTGCACATACCTGATTCGGATTGAGACTTACGGTGAGCTGCCCCTACCCTAGTCGTTCGGTAGCATACCAGAGTTCCTCTTTTGCTTGTATTTGTCTACTTATCTCAGACAGTAGGGTAGTCTTCTTTTGTATATTATACTAGTTGCCCACACACTTTTGACACTAGATCTTTGGCATTTATTAGTAGACTTGATTTCGGGTTGTAATCCTATAACTATGATTTCCTTTAGTCATTTCCGTTTCAGTTTCCTTATAAATTTGTTATTTGTCGAATGTTTTAAATTTAAGTTAAGTTAATGTTGGGATTGTTTAATAAAATAAATGAGAACTCACTAGTTGATCAGTGTTGGCTTGCCTAACAACGGTGTTGGGTGCTATCACGACCTATAATGGAATTTGGGTCGTGACACGGGTTAACTCCCGAGCTCATGAAAAAACTCATTGAATTACTTATAGCTACCATATATTGTTTCGCTTGGCCCCATCTTGATATGATAGGAATCCCGTCAGAATAACTTTTCACAAGTTGAGCTTGGATCCAAAGTTCTGCCCGTTAAAGATAAGAGGAGGCCTTATAGCTAAGTCAAGCATGCATTAATCAAAGACGAGGTATCCAAAATCCTTAAAATATGTTCATTCGGGAAGTTAAGTACCCAGATTGGTTATCTAACGTAGTGGTAGTGCCTAAAAAGGGAAATATATTAAGAATGTGCGTAGATTACAAAGACTTGATCAAGGTGTGCCCTAAAGACTCTTTCCCATTTCCTAACATCAATCTCATAATCAATGCGACAGCCGGCCACGAGATACTCAATTTTCTTGATGCCTATTCTGGGTACAACCAAATCCGGATGGACCCGGGCGATCAAGAAAAAACTTCCTTCATCACTAAATTGGGCACCTATTGTTATAATATAATGTCGTTCAAACTATAAAAATACCGGTGCCACTTACCAATGCCTAGTAAACCGGATGTTCGAAGAACAAATAGAAACAATAATGGAGGTATACATTGACGACATGTTAGTTAAGTCCCTGTGAGCAGAGGACCATTTGGAACATTTGTAGGAAACCTTCAACATACTAAAGAAACACAATATGAAGCTAAACCTGGAGAAATGCGCATTCAGGGTCGAGTCCGGGAAGTTCCTTGGATTCATGGTGTCCAACAGGGTAATCAAGATCAATCCCGAAAAAACCAAAGCTATAAAAGAGATCATCGTGGTGGACAATGTCAAGGTCGTTCAAAGGCTAATCGGGGGCATAGCCGCTCTGGGTCAGTTCATATCAAGGTCATCTGATAAGAGTCATCGCTTCTTCTCATTATTGAAGAAGAAGAATAACTTTTCGTGAACCCCGAAGTGTCAACAAGCTTTGAAAGAACTCAAATGGTACCTTTCGAGTCCACCTTTGCTTCATACTCCGAAGACAAATGAGTCCGGGAGGAGGAAGATACGCAATTTCCTATCTATTATGTTAGCAGGACTCTAGGCGAGGCCGAAACAAGGTATTCTCACCTGGAGAAATTGGAGCTCGCTTTGCTAAGCGCCTCCAAGAAGGTAAAGCCATATTCTCAATGTCATCCCATATGTGTCGTAACTACTGACCCATTGAGGAACATAATGCATAAAACCGAGCTCTCAGGATGATTGGCCAAATGGGTTGTGGAAATTAGTGGTTACGATATCGAATATCGACCCCGAACCGCCATCAAATCTCAAAGTTTTGCAGACTTCGTGACCGTCTTCACACTGGCCTTAATACCCAAAGTCTAAAAGGAATTGTTGTTAACCTCGAGGACCTCCTCGAAAATCTGGACCCTATTTACGAACGGTGCCTCGAACGCAAAGGGGTCTGGACTCGGCATCGTATTGAATCCGCCTACGGGTAGTGTAGTTAGGCAATATATTAGAACTGTGAAATTGAATAACAATGAGGCCGAGTATGAGGCCATGATTGCAGGTCTCGAATTGGCTAAAATCTTGGGAGCCGAAGTGATCGAAGCTAAATACGATTCCCTCCTTGTGGTAAAATCAAGTCAATGGGACATTCAAATTAAAAGAGGAATGAATGCGAAGATACTTAGATAAACTACAGGTAACGCTGCATCGATTCAAGGAATGGACCTTACAACACGTGCCCCGGGATCAAAATAGCGAAGCCGATTCTTTAGCTAAATTGGGATCATCGATTGATGACGATGAATTAAGCTTGAGAACGGTTGTACAACTCATAAAATCAGTAGTGGAAGAAGACCATGCCGAGATAAACTCAACGAGTTTAACTTGGGACTGGAGAAACAAGAATATAGACTACTTGAAGACTAGGAAGTTGCCCTCGGATCCCAAAGAATCGAGAGCTTTGCGCACGAAGGCATTCAGGTTTAGCCTATCCAAATATACTCTGTTTAGAAGAACGTTCGATGGCCCACTCGCTATATGCTTGGGGCCGGAAGACACTGAATATGTTTTGAGGGAAGTTCACGAAGGCACTTGCAGAAACTTCGGGTGCAGAATCATTGGTTCGTAAGATAATCAGAGTCGAATATTACTAGATCGATATGGAGAAATATGTGAAGGACTTTGTTCGAAAGTTCGACGGCTGTCAGAGGCACGCTCCAATGATCCATCAACCCGGGGAGTTAATACATTCGATCCTCTCACCTTGGCCATTCATGAAATGGGGAATGGACATCTTCGCCCCCTACCCTGGGCACCCGATAAGGCTCAATTTATAATATTTATGACTGACCATTTCACTAAATGGGTCGAAGCTCAAGCGTTCGAGAAGGTCCAGGAAAAGTAAGTCATCGACTTCATTTGGGACCATATAATATGTCGGTTCGGTATATAGGCCGAGATAGTATGTGATAACGGGAAGGAGTTCATAGGCAACAAGGTATGCAATTTTTTGACAAAAAGATCTTGTGAACACCTTATCACCCTAGTGGGAATAGACATGCGGAGTCGACGAAAAAAACCGTCCTTCAAAACCTTAAGAAAAGGTTAACCGATGCCAAAGGAAAATGGAAGGAAATTTTGACCGAAGTCTTGTGTGCATACCGCACAACCTCAAAATCCAGTACCGGGGCCACTCCATTTTTGTTAGTCTATGGTGCCGAAACACTAATATCGATTGAGGTGGGAGAACCAAGCCTCAAGTTCCAATATGCAACCGAAGAATCAAACAGTGAGGCCATAACCGAAGAGCCAACCTTCGACACTTCAATATCGGGGACTTGGTGTTAAGAAGAGTAACATTAAACACACGGAACCCGAAAGAAGGGAAGATGGGGCTGAATTGAGAAGGACCATATCGAGTCATCTATATTACCGATAAAGGTTCGTATAAACTCGAAGTAGGAAAAGGTGCACAACTACCAAACAACTTTAACATAACCCACTTAAAACGATACTACTACTAAGGTACGCCCTCATTCACTTTTTTTCTTTTTATTACAATTGGGCTAACACTTGCAGGCAACAATCAATGGAGAATGTAGTTGTTAAGTCTGAAAGCACACCTTGCACTCTTTTTCCCATGAACCGGCTTTGTCCCAAATAGATTTTCCGAACGAGAGAGACGAAGATCGGTTTTAAATCGTAGTCAATAGTCACATTAATAGTATCCGATCCCTCTCGAAGATCGACCTCGAATACTGGGGGCCATCATCCTAGGGTTAAGATTTTGGGCAATGAAGAAAGCTTTATGCTTGAACAGTCTAGGCTCGGTGGATAGGATTTATTATAAGGGACAAACGGTCAAATAAATTGTGCCCGCTTAGGCCACCTCAGCCATAATACGAGCTTTTACAAGCTTACAATCTTGTATGTTACACAAAGAAATGAAAGAAAGTTTCTACCTTGCTAACAAGCATTTTTTGCTTCTTAGAAGTATCGAGCCTAAGGGCTATTCCTACCCATGAACAATCAAGCCTAAGGGCCACCCTTAATCCAGCCCAAATGGCTACCCCCACTCGGGGACTACCGTCCGTGACAAGTTCAGGTGGCTCGGGATATTGAAACTCGAAGACACAAAACCTATTAGGAAGTTCTCAAACCTAAAAGGCTACGGCCACCCTAAAAATTTTTCAGAGACGTCCGAAGCTTGTATTCAAAACATAAGGCCTTCAACAAAATTCTAAACCTTTTCAAAGGTTACCCTTGGCAAAGATAGAGGTTAAAAACATTTAAACAAGCAACCTGGGGAAATTCACGGTCACTCCGAGCTTCCATAAGTTCAAATAAAAATTGCATCGAGGACATGTCTTGTCCGGACCTCCAAAAAATGACTTATTATTACGTTTGATTCTCTGCTAAGGCATTAGAAGTATTTGCAATTGTAAGAGGATGCTGAAGATAATAGACTTGAAAATTTCCAGAAGGGAAAACTTTATAAATTCCGGAATATCTTTACAAAGTCCAATTAAAAACGGCCTCAACAAAATATATGTACAAGATATAAGAAAATCCTAAGGCATCTCCTCCTGGTCTTCACCGGAGCCTGGTTCGTCACTAGAACCGTCGGGGCCTTTGGAGCCCTCGGATCCCTCTTCACCTCGGGGTTCAGCCACCCTATTAGCCTCAACCTCGAGTCTTTTTGTCTCTTTGATCTCGGAAGATAGGTTGAAGCCTCGGGCATGTATTTCTTCGAGGGTCTCCCTTCAGTAAAGCCGCCTCGAATACTTAGTAGTAGTCTTCAGGCGGGCCTCAGCTTCTTCAACCTCGGCCTTATATTGGGCCACCATCTTGTCAGCATCAGCCAAAGTTGCTTCCAACTAGGACCTCGTTATTTCGAGCTCTTGCTAAGGGAATCCCGTTCAGCGATGGTCGAGCCCAGTTGAGTTTAGAGGTCCTCATTTTGTCAAGCTCGTGCATCGGCCTTCTCCTTCGCCACCCGAAGGTGAACTTCCACCGAAGACAACTTGGCCAGGGAAGTCCCCTTCTCCGAGGACAGCAGGTCCATCTTGTTTTTCCTCCCGTCGGCCATCACTTGGATCTCATCCATCTCCTTGCAGAGTTGGTCGATCTTTTGTTGGACCTGTGAAGTATTATTGTTATCTTCTACGACCGGACCTTTGTTTCTCACTTCAAAAACCTTTACCTTTTCCACCAAGTCGGCATGCTACTGCCTTAAGGTCAATGCCTCTTTCTGAACCGCATCTATCTCGGCCTGGAGGTTCTTGGCGGCCCCCTCATGCTGCTTGCTAAGAAGTTTGTACATGTCCCTTTTTTGGGCAAGCTCCTTGATTTGGAGCTAAAGTTGATTGACTTCAACCTGGTATCGGAAGAAACTCTCTTGGTGAAGTATTTAGGCATGCAAAAAGACAAAGAAAACGTGAGAAACATCAAGAACAGATAACTATAGATAAATGGAAGAAAACGATACCTTACTCGGTTCAGTGCCTGATGCGCCTCATTGAAAAGGACTGGCATGTTCACCACATTCATTTTTTCCTGGTCCTCCTTGGTCACCAGGCATCGGAGGTAGCTAGCTACCCCCACAGGAGAGGACAAAACTCGGGCATCCTCCGGAACGGTCGGTATAGTCGACCTCCTGTGGCTAGGGTCCACTCTCGAAGCGGGGAACTGATTGACTAATTTTCAGCTCGAGCTTGGCCCACCAACTTCTGGGGAGGTGTCTTTCTTCGGGACTTCCAGGTCACCAAAACTGGAGAAGTCTTCCAAAGCGTACAGATCCACTCCATTAAAAACGAGTAAAAGGGATCGACCGCAGCCTGCCCCCCCCCCCACAGCGTTGGATTTCTAATTTCTCGCTTGGGTCTCCTCGAGCATAAAATCGGTGTAGGAGGGCATCTGCGAGATCTCAATTATGTCGGGCATTTCCTTTGGTGCAGAGTCGGCATCCCGGGAAGTTTCACCCCGGACATCCACATCGGCTTTATGAGTTTGAGGGGGGTCGGTCTCATGAGTCTCCCCTCGGATGCATCCCAATCCCTGGGATAGGTCGTCTCGTGAGTTACAAAAATAGATTCATCCTCTGGCTCGTCCTTAATCTGGATGAGGAATTCGAAGGATGGCACTCGGGAACTAGAGCCCCTCATGGGCTTTCGGAGCATACGCTTCTTCCATTTCTTTGCCTCTGAGCTCGGGGAGCCCGATGGTTTTCTTTTCCTCTTCTTTTTTCCTTCTGTGAAAACAACAGAGGGATCAACAGGAAGGGGCACATCTCCATCTCCTTCCGAAGGACTAACTTCGGTGGTCTTAAGCAAACCTGCAATAACCAAGAAGGAAGAGGAGTTAGTGTAATAGAAGGTAAAGACATAGTGTTGGCTACTCGGAAAGAGGCCTTACCATGAGAACGGGCCTCCCATCAGCCCTTCGAGAGTCCACTACATGTGCAATCGAAGTAGGACATATGAGTACATATACCCTTGATCCACTTCATTAACCAAGGAACCACATTTGGAACCGGGGCAACAGTTGCACAACCACAAGTATAAACGAGAAGACAAAAATGAAAGGAGAAGAATTTTTTATGTTGGAAGAGGGAGTTGCACTTACGAGATGCATTCCACTTCTCAGGGAATGGCATGTATTTCGAGGGGATCAAATACTCGATCTTCACTCGGACAAAGCATCCCTGCTAGCCCCGGTCTCGGTCTTCCTCGATACCGGAGAAGGGGCCTTGCTGTCCTGCGAGTAAGCTTGATCAGTCCTTCTCGGGACATCCAGGGACTATATAATCGAAGCAGGTGGTCGATCGTGAACCGACGAGACTCAGTCTTATTCATGAAGTAACAGAGGAGGGTCACGATCTTCCACAATGATGGGTGGATTTGCCTGAGGCACACCTCATACCTCTTGCAAAAATCTAGAACGGTCAGATCCATCGGGCCTAACGTGAAGGTAAAAGTGTAAACACTTAAGTATCCATCCACGTGGGTAGTAACGGCGTCCTCGGGGCGGGGGACTACTACGTTTTTTCCTTCCCAATTTCAGTCCTTACAAATAATGAGAAGAACGTCTTCGGTCACAGAACATATATATCTGGAGACTCCTTCGACCCTATCCTGTTTGCATAAAGGCTTCTCGACTTTAAAGTCAACTGCAGTCGAGCAACCCCCGGGGATGAACGCTGACAAGGGAGGCTCGGTGCCGGTTCGCTAGCATCCACAACGCGGGAATCCGTTTCGAGGGGAACCACCTCAAGTTTAACCGCTTCAGTACTAGCGGCTGGTTGAGAAGTTGAAGAGGCAACTTCTTGAGGAACTATTTTCGATGTTTTTGCCATTGTCATTTGGGGGAGTGTTTGAAAATTTGAGAACTGAACACGAAGTTTTGGAAAAATGGGTTTTGAAGTGGAAGAGCAGAGTATGAAGATTTGAAGGAAATATAGGAAGAAATCTAGATGTTGCTATGGAAATTGAAGAACAAGGATGAAGATATGAAAGTTTGAAGAAGATTTGATGATGGTTGGAAAACTCGAAGGCAGTGATTTGTTTGAAAAGTATAAAAAGGACAAAAGGAGGAAGCTTTTATAGGAAAACAACTGAAGCTTCGTATTCGGATGGAACCTGCTAGTGAGCGACACGTGTCCGAAGTTAGAGCGACGCGATTGATGGACGTTTCGACTGCCTCGCCGTAACATACGAAGGAAGGAACCAGAGTCATATGTCCTTTGCCATCGTATCGACAAACCTACTCTCTGAGAAATAAGGGGACTATCTGTATACGGGTAAAAACGGGCCTACTGAACACCTAGATTTTCTGGTAAGCCAAACAGAGAGGGAACGTGACCGTAATGAATCGGAGTCAGAGTGAGGAGCCCTTGTATAAGGTCTCGGGCAAAACATCTACCCTCGGGGGTATCAAGGCCATGTCTTCCGGGTCCAGTTCGAGGATTAAGACTTCGGAGGGCATTATCAAACAACTATACACAACTAACTCAAGGTTGTGAATCTAAGCTCGTATCGGCAGAAAATCATTGATTAGCCAAACAAAAGAAATTTACCTTTCTTAGAATTGTAGTTAGGGTAAAACTCCCCTACTATATAAAGGGGAAAGATTATTATTTAGGGGACACATTGTAACATGCATATCTAGGTAATTTATTTCTATTCTCTTTGTTGTTCAAAGTTCATATTCTTGTTCTTAAGTTCTTCATAAGTATAAGCTTGGAATCGAGGGAAGGTTCTTCATCGAGCCATCAACCGAGCTCGGAATCACCCTTATCATTGGTTTGGTCATCTATTATGTTTTTCATTTGCTTAATCTAACGTCATTAATCACTCGTATTGAATTAATCAACATATCCTCAAAACCACATTTAAATTAAATTGTTATCCGTTTTTTTAGGGTAAACGAGTTTTGAACTTCTATATTTGTACTGAAGTTCATTTATGTATAACTGACGGTATTTTTTATCGAACTTTTATTTTCGCATTAAAAATAACTATTCATTTATCATATTAGTCGGTCATCAAATTTTGAGTACCGATCTAAAAAGTGGCTAGCCCGTTCAATTTTTACCGCATCATAAGGACCTAAAACCACCCTACATTTCCATCAATATTTATCAAAGTCCGGATTTTTTATATCAAAAAGTTGTAGATTGTTGCTAAATTAAGGAAATACACTTGTTTAATCCTTGACTCCTATTTTAACTAGGGGTGGAAAACGGGCAGGTAGGGTCAGATATGAGCGGGTCAAAACGAATAATTTAAATAACGGATAAACTATCTTATCCGACCCATATTTGAGATGGATAAAAACGGGTTTATCCAGCGGATAATATGGATATCCATATTATCCATGGCTTCTTAAATATGATCACTTATAAGAGAATTCCTTGTCTTCCAAACTTGAGAAACTCCAATTTGAGGCTTTACAAATGTAGAAGTTAAACACGTTAGTTAACTATTGGTTATCCATTTGATTAACCATTTACTAAGTGGATAATATGATTCTTTATCCATATTCGAGCCGTTTTTAAATGGTTCATTATCCAACCCATTTTTTGATGGATAATATGGGTGGATAACTATTTTTCTTAACCATTTTGCCACCTCTAATTTTAACCTTACAAATAAAAGAGAAAAAGAAAAGAAAAAATTTCAAACTCCCACGCTAACCTTAGACCTTAGTGGGTGAATAATGAGCGGTAATCCGATGATAGTATTGTTAACTCACTTTAAAGGTACCATCTAATTCACGCGTTTTTTTCTTCTTTCTTCCACATGTCCATTTTTCTTCAGTAATTGACCGTGGCGCAGGGAACAGACTTCTCTAGTGTAAGGCAATAAGTATAAATAGTTAATTCAACAAACAACCTTAAAATCGAGAACTCTTCTCCATTCTCTCTATCTCCTCTCTCTCTCCCCCCATTTCTCTTCTTCGTTCTTGGTGCTTCTTACTTCCATTGAATCACCTCTATTTTTTCTTCCCCTTTCCCCTGTCACAGGGGGAAAGAAAAAGAAAACGAAGAAGAAATAAGAAAAATATAAAAAAGAAAAACTTTGATCATCTTTTACGTTGCTATATATATATATATATATATGGCTTTAGAAGATGATACATTATTTCTTGATTCCCTGAATTCTCCATCAGCCACGTCTTCATCAGCATCGCTTGATCTTGACCATCCATTTGAATATTCATCAACAACACCTTCTTCTTCTTCTCCGTCTCAGCCGTTGTCTTTGCCTAGGAACTCTTCTTTAACCAAACTTAACGCACGTGCAGCTTCATTCATTCCACGTAGCTCATCTTCCCCTTCGTTGTCATCCGCCATGTTGGCAAAATCGTCCTCGTCGCCATCATTGGCGTCACTTTCTCATTCTGCATCCCGAGCTGATTCACATCAACCCCGGAATGGGATCAGGCATGGGCCCGTGATCCCGCAAAATGGACAGACGGTCGTGCATGTTATTGCTACGCCCGCTGCCACTTTTCATCAGATCACGACACATGTACCTGGTGTCCAGAATTACATATATGCATCTCAATTACCTGTGCAATATCCATATGGAGGAATTGGTAGAGGATTTGTTGATCATGGGGGTATGCCAGCGGTGGTGGTTATTGGTGCTGATTCTGATTTGAATAATGCAGGATTAAGTGAAGAAGCTTGTCAAAAAATTGTTAATCAGGTAAGCATAAATACCTCGACTAATTTAATAAGACTCAAATGTGTTCTTTTACATTATTGTTTATGTTTGTTTTGTTTCTCAATTTAAGATTCTTTTTGTGCCTTGCACTCATTTAACACAAATGTTTAATAGGAATTAGACGTTAAACGCTTCCAAATAAAAAAACTTCAATAATTCTTCTTCGTTGTACAGGGGAAGAAAATGAGGTGATATTTATACTAAATTTTTTCATGAATTTTCAATGACAATGATCAAGGATTGACTATTGGTGGCGTAAATGTTTTCTCAATAAACATAATTTTGCATAAAGATTTCTTTTTAGGTATTGCCTCAACCTCTTGGTAAACGTCGTTTGTCTCATATGCGTATTCGCGCTTTTGAGGAAATGAAATGTAGGATGGTAAATTTGCATGTATAGTATGGTCATAGACACTGATGAGCAGGGGCGGATCCACAATGTATCATACGGGTACGTACACATGATCCAGAAGCTTTTGTTCAGACCCTGTATATGTATTCAGAAATCCAAAAAGTATCTATAGACTGCGAGCTTCTTTTTTATTGTATATTAAGTTGTGTGGTTGCTGAAAGTTCAAACTCCGGATCTGCCTCTGTAGATGAGGTGACAGCAAGAGCACTTATAACCTGTGTCTTCATACTTCTTTCTTTGCTTTTTCTAACTGGGATTTGTTTCCACTCTCTGTAGGTGGAGTTCTATTTTAGCGATATAAATCTCGCAACAACCGATCATTTAATAAGGATTATGTTCAAGGATCCAGAAGGATATGGTAAGATTTGTGTTAGCCTTATTAGAGTAATCTTATCTTCATTTATATTTCAACAATATCATTTTCTGATGAATCTTTTGACTTCCTTTTTTTCTTTTTTCTTTTTTCTTTTTTCTTTTTTCTATGCTGTAGTACCAATGTCTGTGGTTGCATCATTCAAGAAGATTAAAGCTCTCACAAGTAGTCATGCCCAGGTTGCCAGAATTCTGCGGACCTCAACAAAGCTCGTGAGTTTTTCCTCTTCACCTCTTCACTTTCCTCCAATCCCCCACCTATCATTCCAATCCAACCCTGAAGATCTCACTTACACGAAATATTTTTCGTGGTTCCACGATTGAGGTCTTGATTCTTGCATTATTTTCTTTATAATTTTATTCATCTTACATATTTGTGTATTTTGATATCTGTGCTTGTAGGTGGTGAGTGAAGATGGAAAGAAGGTTAGACGCCAATTTCCACTGAGTGAAAAGGACTTGGAAGAGCTGCAAGTAAGTTACATTTTTCTAATGCTAGTGGCTTCACTTGCTGTCTTGAACAGTACAGTCATAATGTATTGATCTGTTATAACAAGGGCAGTTATGAGTTAGTGAAACATTTATATTTCCCCCTCTATTGTTTCATCTCATATTTTTGTCAATGTTCACATTGTCTTTCGGTTGTCTGGTTGAGCTTTTAACACTTTGATTCTGTCTTTTGTTTAGTCTCGCATAGTGGTTGCTGAGAATTTACCCGAGGATCACTGCCACCAGAACCTCATGAAGATTTTCTCAGCAGTTGGAAGGTATATATATTAGTTCTCATGCAGCTGTAAACAAAATGGTTCAAGGAAATTTACTTTAAAAGACTCAACAGACTTTCAAAGACTCATTTCTTAGTTAATTCTGTCAGCGTAAAAATGATTCGGACATGCCAACCTCAGTCTTCCAACGGCGGGGCTTCTTCAGCATCTAGAACTGGAAAATCAGATAGCACACTGTATAGTACCAAGGTGCACATCAGACATTTGATTTTATAGTCTTAAAGTCTTTAAATATTGATGAAATGATGAATGTCAAGTTGGAGTTAACGAAAATCTGTTTGAGTACAGCTTACAATGCAGACTTTTAGCTGCAAAATAATGAAACCAATATAGAGTAAACTTGCTTCTGCTATTTTTCGAAGCCTGTCACATTAATTGAGTAGCTTTTGTTGTTATTATCTTTGCAATATGTTGTTCATTTCAAGAATCTGAAATGAAATTTCTAAATGCAGTTGCATGCATTTGTGGAATACGAATCAATTGAATTGGCTGAGAAGGCGGTAAGTAAATAAGAGCTTGTTTAATAATGACAGCGTAGGTCATCTATCTCTGGCACCCTTTAACCTTTGCCATCTTATTTTGCAGGTTATGGAGCTAAACGATGAGAATAACTGGCGAAATGGTCTGAAACTTCGTATACTGAACAGGTGCACGGTATGTGTTGGACATAATTTTCCCGGATAGTTAACTTGGAACTGCATCCTAAAAGCAGTATAGTTTTCAACTTCTGTAACAAAATTAGTGATGTAAGGCGGTTCTACTGTGTGTTTCAGAACTGATTATTATTGTTCCTGACATTATTAAGACTTTTAAAATCCAAATATATTTGAGTTCTGGTGCAAGTACCAAAATTGATTTCTGAGTAGATGCACCTAAGATGACTGTGTGTTGAACTTCTTGACTGTTGAGAGCTAGAGCTTCTGGCTTCACTTATACGAGGACTTTGATAAGCTTTCTTTAGTCTTGGATTATTGTCTATTTAAGTATTTATGAATTTCAGTTGATCTTGCAGGGAAAATCTGGTCAAAATCGAGGGAAGAAAGTTGGTCACGAGAGTGAGTTCAACTTGAAGGAAGAAGATGCTTTCGGATCAGAGGCCAGTGAGAAACATAATGAAGACTTTGATACTCACTTGAGTGACCTTACAGTAAGTTATCTTTAAGACATGAAAGTGGTATTTCATCTGAGAGTGTTCAGAAACAATCCTGCAGGATATATTTCATTATCAAGATATAGGATTATGTAATGTAGTGAATGATTGTGAATTTAATTTATTGGTGTTTTAAATTAACTATTTGGCAGGAGGAGCAGAGGAAAGGGCTCAATCGCAGTTGGGTTAAGGGACAAGGTCAGGGTCAGGGTCAGGGACGTGGACGTCTCCAGTTTCATCAAAACAATCGCGGAGGTCATTTAGGTGGGGCTCCCACGTCAACTATGAGGCGTGCACACAGTGTGGGGAGTGCACTATCGAACTTTAATCGTGTTAGTCTAGCAGGGCATCCGTCGATGCTCTCCGAGCAGTCATCACCAGCCAAGCAAGCTTCCGTTCCTCGAATGCCAGATGGTACTAGGGGATTTTCCATGGGTCGAGGTAAACCAGTTGCTATTAAAACAGCATAACGCGACGGTGGTTATGTGGTCAGGTGGCTACTCATTCGAGCATTTCCAAATGGAGAAGTGGGAATGTGCTCTTTGTTTTACAGCAAGTAATGATGGCAGGGCCAATCCAGTGGAGCTGGTATAGATGAATCAGCGGATTGAGTCAACTTGTCTTCCTATTGTGTTGTTAAAGAAGAGATCATGCAGAAGAAAAGCTGTGTTTTTTTGTAATTTTATTCACTAGGGTTCTATCGTCGTTTAAAATTGAAGCAAAACCTGAGGGATTAACGTAAAGTTATACAGATGTAGTAAAGAATCCTCCCCTTCCCTCTCCCTTCTAGCTTCATCTTAGTTTTTTGTGTATACTAACAGAAATTCAATATTATCTATACTATATAAATGATTGGAGGTTCTCATATGAAACTTAATAGCATGATCACGCGACTCTATACAGATAATTAATACTTTAAATAGCAGGAACATTAGCTTTATAACTCCACAATCCAATCAGTTATTTTCACTTCATCAGCTTCTTGATTAACCGATTGATATATTGGATCCAAGTATGGAGGGGTTGATTATAGTATGAGATGAGACAAATTTCTTAACCTAGACAAAGCAAACAAAGGAATTCTGAAACAAAGATAAAAGATTGACTAACCTTTTTCTGGTTGTTATAAAAGATTGTGATGCCGACAGTTTGAACACCAACATAGAGCTCCAATTCCAGTAACATCAAGACAATGAGTAGAGTAAGCACCAATGAGAAATACAACAACAACAACCCACTAAAATTTCATAAGTGGGGTCTGGGGAGGGTAGCCTTGCCCCTACCCCAAGGGGGTAGAAAGGCCGTTTCCGATAGACCCTCGGCTCAAGGTGACGAAAAAAATAATATATCAGTACCAACGACATAACCATAGAAATAATAACATCATCATAAGTACCAGAAAATAGATGAAAAACAATAACAATAACACGTAAGAAAGGCTCAGTATTGTAAAAAGTGGAAGAAAATTGTGTACACAACACTAACCACTATTAGTCTAGGACACAACCCTGTGAGATTAGCCTCTTGCGCCGTACGAAGCAGAAAAGAGCTTCACTACCTCCTAACAACCCTAATGCTCGACCTCTACACCTTCCTATCAATAGTCATGTCCTCAGAAATCTGAAGTTTCGTCATGTCTTGCCTGATCACCTCCCCACAATACTTCTTGGGCCGCCCTCTACCTCTTATCGTACTCACCAAAGCCAACCGCTCACATCTCCTTGGGGCATTCGGGCTTCTCCTCCGCACATGTCCGAACCATCTAAGCCTAGATTCCCGCATCTCGTCATCCATCGGAGCCACGCCCACCTTATACCTAACATCTTCATTCCTAATCTTTTGCACGCGACAGACCTTTTATGTTGTATCAATGCATTACGGTGATGATCAAAATAGACATCCAAAAGCTTGCATAGGTACTTGGCAAACTTTCCATTAGACTTTGCCAACTCGTCACGGTCAGAATCTATTAGCAGTAAATAGATATAAATAAGATAGATAGAGAAGTTAACTAAAGATTAAATATGTACAGTACTTGAGTTGAGTATAGAGCAACAAAAAAACATTACCAGTAAGGACAACTTGAATCCAACGGACATGACATCAGCACCCGTGGTAAATACAATATCAGCAGCAGTTGAATCTTTGTAGATCTTATGCAGACGAAGAATAGAAAAGGTATGAGAAGAATAGTAACCGTGAGAAGTTGAAGCACAATATGGATGTATCTATTAGCAACCTCCAACCTACATTCCATTTTATATCTTGTTTTTTCCCTTTTAGTCTGAATATTAATATATTTATATATTTGAAAACTAAACTAAAATTTTATTGCCTAGTCAATCACCGCCTTATAAGATGAAACGGCGGGAGAAATAAATAATACTGTAAAGCCTGATTGGCAGAAAAACTTACTCCAAAAATTCTGAAAACTTGAGAGATTATCCAATACAATATTGAGTGCTAAATAGTGCTAGGAAATAGTTCAAAGAAAGCTAAATTACTTCTTTAGGAAAAATCTCTTATTAAAGTGGCTTACATGGAAGGTGAGAAGGTTCTTCTCTGAGTGTCGTCTGTGAAAGGCGTAATGCATTTTGGGAGGGAAGTTGAGGCCAAGGTTATTTACCCGTTTGAGATTTTGGAGAGAGTTGAGGAGGTTGCTTATAGGCTTGCATTGCCTCATATCCTAGCAGGGGTACATCGGTATTTTGCGTTTCCATGCATCAAAAGTACCATGAGGATAGGTACATGTTTTAGACTTCAGCACGGTGCAACTTGATGAGGATTTGACCTATAAGGAACGATGGCTATTCTTGATCGACAAGTTCGAAAGTTGAGATCTAAGAGTTTTCCTTCTATGAAAGTTCAATGGAGAGGTCAGGCGATTGATGAAGCTACGTGGGAGTCCAAGTACGATATGATGTGTAGATACTCACACATTTTTTACCAGTCCAAGTACAACTCTATGTCCGTTCCAGGATAAATATTTCTTTTAGAGGTGGAGAATGTGACGATCTGATAGGTGGTTTTGTTATTGGATGATTTATGATTTGCGTGCGTGGTCCGTGTCATTTTTCGAAAAGCTATTGTGTGAAATTTTAAAACGATGTGCTTTTTGTCTTTAAAAACGACTTGAGTTGACCATAGTCAACGTATTTTTGTAAACGACCTTGGATCAGTGTTTTGACGATTCCAGTAAGTTTGTATTATATTTTTGGACTTGTATGCATGTTTTGTTTGGGTCTCGGTTGACCCGAGGGCGTTTCATCGCATTATGTGAAAAGTTGGAAAATGAGTTTAAAAGTTGAAAATCTTGAGTTTTGATGATTAATTCTTGATATTTGATGTTATTATGATGATTTGAATTAGCGAGCAAGTTTGTGTGAATGTTCGTATTGGAGCCTGAGGGGGCCATGCATGTTTCGAATGTGTTTTGGTTGATTGTGGAATTGATGAGGAACAACTTTTGCTGGTGTGAAGTTGCAGGTCTCGCATTTGTGAGGACCTCATTGCAATTGCGAGCTTCGCATTTGCGATGTCAAGCCAGCAAATGCGAAGTGGGAACTATTGGCTAGGTATTTACTTTTTCGGAGTATTCATCGCTTTTAAGAACTGGGGGTGATCCGCCTTTGCGTCTGTCACGACCCGAAATCCCAACCTCGGGGTCGTGATGACATCTAACATTCACTTGATAGGCAAGCCGATGTGAAACAATTAATTAGCCAATTTTAACAGTTAAAAACAAGATAATGATATGCAACGAGAAATAAATGCCAAATCTAACACAATGCTAATATAATTCACGTGATAATAACTACTCCAAAATTAGGAGTCACGAGTATACGAGAAACTAGAAGTCTACAAACATAGTGTGAAATAAATACAACTGTTTGAAAGGGATAAACATAAAAGTTGAAAATAGAAGGGGACTTCAAGGTTTGCGAACGCCAGAATATCTACCTCGAGTCTCCGTATGAGAATGATCCGAGCAGACTCACCTCAAGCACCACTGGGGCCAATACTGGTATATGTACAAGAAGTGCAATAAGTGTAGTATGACTACAACCGACCCAATGTACTCCTAAGTGTCGAGCCTATGACAAAACACCTACGTAAATAAACCTGTACAAGTATATATAAGGCAACAAAATAACAAGAAGAATGATAAAATACTATTTGGGAGGGGACATGCAAAAAAGGGAAGATATAATAAATACGACACGTATGAAATCATGGAATAACATCTTCCAAATTAACAAACAATATAACCAAGTAAATTACAAAAATCGGAAATCACTTAAATCAATGATATGAAAATGGCATGGTATCATCCTTCGTGCTTTTACTCTCATCCTCACCGTGTTGAATATATGAGACAACATCACCCTTCGTGCTTTTACTCTCGTCCTCACCATGCAGTAATATGAATATAATGGCACGACATCACCCTCCGTGATTTTACTCTCAAACCTCACAATGTATGATTATGAATGCAAATGAGGCACAACAACACCCTTCGTGCTTTTCTCTCTTCCTCACCAAGCAATAATATAAATCCAAATAATAAAACAAGGCGGGAAATAATTTTACTTTAAATATACCGCCATGATATCAAACTTTAACTTTTAAAATATTCAACATCTTTAAAATAAACAATAAATACGAAACAATTAGTTAAAGAAGTAATAATCTGAGCTTAGCATGGATAACCTAATCAATGAAACAATATAATACAGAAACAATTTCCACCCGCATGTTTTAACCCCAATGACAACATATAGGTACTCGTCACCTCACATATACGTTGTCCTCACACATAAAACACGTAACAAATAGACCAACAAGTCCTAATCCCTCAAGTAAAGTTCTCCACGACACTTACCTCGCTCTGTAATCAAATAAATCAATTAACCATGACTTTGCCTTTTGAACAAGCCTCCACACCAACAAAATCTAGCAAATTAAGGATCAAACAGTACCAAATTAGCTTTAGAAATAACTCATCAATGAAATAGATTCAATTCTGATCATTTTTTAAAAAGTCAACTCCGAGCCTACTTGGTCAAAACCTGAGGCTCGGACCAAAACCCGATTATCCATTCAACATGTGCACGGTAATGTGATTTATTCCGAAATCCGACCTCAATTTTACAAAATCCCTAATTTCTATCATGGAAATCCTAGATTTGATTTTGAAAAGTAATGGGTAAATGAAAATAAATGGATTAAAGTTGCTTACCAATAATTTTTGGAAGAAAATTATCTAGGAAATCACCTCTAGAGTGTTTAGAGTTGAGAAACGGCGTAAAATGAGCTAAGTTCCAATTTCTTTTCCTCTTTTACCCAGTTGCGGATGTCGCAATTGCGAAGTCTTGTTCGCAATTGCGAACATCACAAACTCAAGACAAGGGTTTCAAATGCGAGTCGTGCCATAGAAGTCCATAAGTCGCAATTGCGACAAGAAGATCACAAATGCGAAGATCCCACCTTCATAATTGCGGCCAAAATCTTCGCAAATGCGAAGATGACATACGGTTGCCTGGCATCGCAAATGCGACTGTGTGATGACAAAATAGATCCTGAGCAGTTCACAATTGCAAACATTTTCCTCGCAAATGCGAGGTTACCCAATCTAAGCCCCTGCTCGCAAATGCGAACTTTTGTTCGCAAATGCGAACTTTTGTTTGCTAATGCGAGATCTGCATCTGACACCAGATCTGGCATTGCACCAGCAACCTTTGCACTATTCAAACTCATCTGATACACGTCTAAAACTCACCCGAGCACCTCGGGCTCAAAACCAAACATTCACACAAGTGTAACAATATCATACAAACTCGCTCGCGTGATCAGAACACCAAAATAACACCTAGAACTAAAAATCCAACATCAAAATGCATGAAAGTTTTAAAGAAAATCAAGAACTTCCAAATTCACAACCGAGCATCCGATCCTATCAAATCAACTCTATTTTGCACAATTTTGTTGACAAGTCTTAAATAGTAAAATGAACCTATACCAAGTTCCGAAATCGAAATTCGAATCTGGTAGCAATAAATTCAACCTATGGTCAAACTTCAAAATTCATTAAACCTTCAAATTACTAGTTTTCAACAAATCACGTAAAATCAAGTTAGGGACTTTCAAATTAAATTCCAGGAATACGCTCAAGTCCAAAATCATGATATGGGCCCACCGTGATCGTCAAAATACCGATCTGGATTCTTTACACAAAATATTTACCGCAGTCAAGCCAAATCATTTTAAAGCTAAAATTCATGTTTACTTCAATTTTTCACATAAAAACTTTCCGAAAAAAGGCACGGACTTCGCACGCAAATAGAAAAATACTAAACAGAGATGATCGTTCTCAAAATATGAAAAATACGGGTTAGAACTCAAAATGACCTATCAAGTTATCACAGTGATCCATGTGTCTCTTTTGCGATAACTGGTAATGTTGGACAGCTTTGCAAATACGAAGCTTGCACCGCATTTGCGATGACTAGGGGCTTCGCAAATGCGAGGTTTATGCCCCATTTGTGACAACAGTGTATCTTGGACACTGATCGCATTTTCAATCCGAAGTTTGAATTTTCTAACATCGCAATTGCAAGAGTTCGCAATTGTGATATCCGCAACTGGGTAAGAGTTAGAAAAATCGGGACTTAACTCATTTTACACAATTTTTCAACCCTAAATTCCATAGAGGAAATTTTTGAAAAGGAATTTCTTCTTAAATTCATTGGTAAGCAACTTTAACTAGTTTTCAATCAATTTCAATTACTTTTCCATGGACTTTATCATCAAATCTATGAATTTCAAAGTAGAAATTAGGGGTCTTTGGTAGAATTTTAAAATTTTATAAAATTGAGATTTAGACCTCGAATTGAGGTTAAATTTTGAAACAAATCACGTATTTGGGCTTGGGGTGAATAGGTAATCGGAATTTGGTCCGAATCATGGACTTTGAATATATCGGTCTGAGTTGACTTTTTCAATAAGGATCAAGATTGAACTTTTTTCATTCGTGGGTAGTTTTTAATTTCTTTTTGAATTTTTGAATGATATTTGGTTAGATTCTATTGGTTTGGAATCTTGTTCTAAAGGAAAAACAGGGGTTATATATTGATTGTGTTCCTAAAGAGGTAATGTGTTAACTTTGATTTGAGGGAATAAGACTTGGTTGGTCTATTTACTACTTGATAAATGTGTGGGGACGACATATATGCAAGGTGACGAGTGTATATGCATTATTCTGGGTTTAATCATGCGGGCGAGCTACTTAATTGCATGTTTTCATTTATATCATGCCTTCTTTTATTCCTTGTTAGTACTCATTTTTTGCTTTAACTGAAACTTGTCTTTACTTGTTAGATTCATGCTTCATTCATTGCATCCCTCAATTTGCTATGTTTCCAAGTATTCATGCCTTCATTTATTGACTGCCTTTACTTGCTCTATGCTTTTACATGTTGTTAGTCGATTTTACTTGTCTTATGTCTTTACTTGTTTATTTGTCGTACTTGCTTCTATTTCACTTTACTACGTCGTATTAGATTGTCTTAGAAGATTTTTACATTTATTACCCCTTTTATGTTATGATTTGAGATAAATTATAGTTGTAGTATTGTACATATTCATTTATATGCGATCAGGTTGCACACTATAATGACCCGACTGGTCGTCTTGAGCACTCGCGTCGTTCAACGTTATGAGGCCTTGGGCAGATTCACTTCATGTATTATGACTTGTATGTTTGAATTGAATTTCTGGAAGATCGGAGTTGATTTGGAAGGAGAACTCTAATTTCGGAAGCCTTAAGTTGGAGGAATTGACTATAGTGTGCTTTTTGAGTAAACGACTCCGGAGTCGGGATTTGAAGGTTCTAAAATGTTTGTATAATGATTTTGGACTTGGGCGTATGTACGAAAGTGGATTTAGAGGTATGTAGGTCATTTTAGGCTCATTTGGCGAAAGTTAGAAATTTGAAGGTTTTTGAGAAGTTTGACCGGAAGTTGACTTTTTGATACGGGGTTGGATTTCGATTCCGGTAAGTTGGAGTAGGTCCGTAATGTCGAATGTGACTTGTGTGCAAAATTTGAGGTCAATATGACGTGATTTGATAGATTTCGGCATCGAATGTAGAAGTTTGAAGTTCTAAAGTTCATAAAGCTCGAATTGGGGTATGATTCATGATTTTGGCGTTGTTTGATGTGATTTGAGGCCTCGAGCAGGTCCTCTTTATGTTTTGGAACTAGTTGGTATAATTGTACGAAGCACCGAGGGCCTCGGGTGGATTCCGGATGTCAAACAGATTGATTCTTGACTTGAAGGATGAGCTAAAGGGGTTCTGGTTGCTGGTGTAACCGCTTCTGCGGAAGCTTCATCGCAGAAGAGGCCCCGCAGAAGCGAGGCAGTGAACCGTGATCGGCTCTTACCCTCACTACTATATGAGTAGGAAGACAAAGGTCGGTGCAGCTTTTACCCGATAGGTCGGGATCGAATCCTCAGGGAGTTAATATTTGGAGTGAGTGTCTATATGATCTAGTGGTGTTTTGTGTTTCTAATTACACTTCTCATATTTTGGTTGTTTTCAAACTACAACTAATAATTATACTATTGTTGAATGCAAATTAACTAACTACTTTGTTTTGAAGTTGTTTTCTTATATGGATAAAGGCACTAGGGTTATGACTTTTACATAGGCGAGTACTCAACGGATTTCAAGTTCCTAAGGCAAGGATGTTAATTAGGGATAATGCTATAACCAATGCACGAAATAGCGCATTCTATACCTCTCGGTAGTTTGAGTGGCTTTGCCCTAATTACCTATCTCGAGGCCAATTGGGTGTCAAATATGCAAGCAATTGAGGTTCAAGTAGGGTATTACTCTCTCGAGATTTAACCCGTTAATTAGGACTCAAGTAGGGTTTTACCATCTCTTGATTCAACCCACTTGATTGGGACTACCAATCTCTTGATTATATCCTAATTTCTTGTTGGACCAATCTTCTAGACTCAAATCCTCTTTATCAAGAAGGACCCAAGTCATTTGAAGGTAAAATAGTGTTTGCAACCACTAATCATAGCAATAAGAACACTAAATTAGCCCAAATAACAAATACCCATAAATATCCAAACCCTAATTTTAGAAACCCATCAAATACCCACACTAGGGTTGAGCCACAACCCTAGCTAATGGGTCTAGCTACTCATAATCAAAGATGAATTCAATGAAAGAGATGAAGTAGAACCCATATTAATGATTTATAACACAAGCCACAAAGATTCAATGTTAGAATCACTAGAAAATAGAAACAAGATGAAAAAGAACACTATTCACGAGCTGGTATGTTCACTGATGAAAAAGATAACGTAAAGAAATTAAAAAATAAGCTATTTATACTCAACCAAAATTTCGGACAAAAATACCCCTGCGGGGTTACTGCGGACCGCGTAAAATCAACCGTGGTCCGCGGTGGAAAATATTAGCCTTCGCTTCTGGGTCTCTAAAAATGCTTGACCGCGGACCGTGGTAAATGGACCGCAGCCGCGGTGCCACTTTGCCTTAAAACAGGGTCTCTGAACCTTTGGACCGCGGACCGCGACCGCGGTGGGAGACTGCTTGTGAAGGGGCCTCTGAAAATTGCCACCGCAGACCGCGAAAGATGGACCGCGGCCGCGGTGGGACTTGGCCTTGTAACAAGTACTCTGAAGTTTTCCACCGCGGTCCACAGAAGATGGACCGCGACCGCGGTGGGGTTCTTGAGTTGGGCACTTTGTTGTTCTTGGTGCTTATGCAAGATTCACTCCTGTTTGAGCATATCCTTGACTGACTGTCGTCATTTTTGGTTCAATCCTGCAACAAGTGCAACATATAAGCTTTTGGGGATATTTTGTGTACAATTATAATCAAAACCTAAGCGATGAAGGGCGAAAAAAAGGGTAAAAATCCTAGTTATAAAATCGCAGAAGCGACTGGGAGTGAATGCATCGGAGGCCGCAGGTGCGAAGGAATTTCCGCACCTGCGTGATCGCAGATGCGGTCTTGGAAACGCAGAAGCAGAATGGGGAAGATGGGGGCTTTCCACAAAAGCAAAACTTGTGTTGCACCTGCGAAACCGCTGAAGCAATCAAGTGACCGCAAGTGCGAGGATTGCTGGGCAGAGGAGGATTTTATAAACGAGACTTGGCCCATTTTTCTCCCATTTTCATTTGGTTGAGGCGATTTTGGAGAGCTTCAAGGGGAGATTTTCATTAAGCAACACAAGGTAAGTGATTCCCAATCAATAAAAGTTAAATACATGGTTCGGATAAGGATTTAAACATGGAAATTGTAGTAATTGTGGGGTTTTAGGTAGAAAACCTAGAATTTGGCATTTTGGCTTTTGACCACCAATTTGGGTATGGAATTGAGAATAAATTATATATATTTGAGTTCGTGGGGTTATGAGTAAAGTTTATCTTCGAAAATTTCAGGAATCAGGGCACGTGAGTCTGTGGGTGAATTTTAGGGATTCTTCAAATTGGGTTAGAAAATCACCTTAACGGTTAGGATATGAACTCTTGACCATGTATTGACTATTTTCAATATTATTTGACTAGATTAGGGTCGTTTGTCTCTGAGTCGAGGATTGAAGGCACAATTTTGGACCAAAAAGTGAGCTTTGAAACGAGGTAAGCCTCATGTCTAACTCTGTAAGGGGGAATTTACCCCTAGGTGATATATTTGATGATTGCTGCTTGTTGCGGGGGCTACGTACGTGAGCCCCTACGTAGCTATATTCATGTTATTGTCCTAGTAGACTTAGGTTCACATCATACTATAGATGTATTGTTTGCGTAGTCTCTCGCTTGTTATTTCCCCTATTTTGCATTCTATTCGAGACTAGACTTGCTAATGTAGAGACTTCACGGGTTCATGATTAACCATCGGACATTATCCTTCTCTTACGGCATGTCTCCAATACATATACATATATCATTGAAATGTTTTCATTAAAGAAACTTCAGCCCACACGTTTATTCGTGAGTGGGGTCAAGGACCCATCCAAGCTTCTTATTCTAATGGGATTGGGCCGTTCACCTTGGCAGGGTATGCATATCACTTCTTATAGGATGGGGTCGTTCGCCTTAGCAGGATTTATATACCACACTCTCATGGGAGCGGGTCATTCGCCTTGGAAAGTTAATTGATTTATCATATGGTTCGGTTTGTTCGACCCTCGACAGTGCACAGTTTTATTATTATGTTGGATCGGGACATACGCTTTGGCATTTCCTATATCATATTCCCATGAAATCATGCGTAAAAGTTTGTAAGAAGCCAGTGTATCTGTAGATTTCAGATTTGAAATATGGTAAGCCACTTGATGAGTTTCACTATATATATATATATGCTCCGTGTAAGGAGGGAAATTTTAATAAAGATTTGGAGTTCCTCGAGAAGAGGGGGATCTGTATCATGTGAATTATACTTGTTTATTTCATTTATGTACTATGCCTCATACTTAATTATTTCTTTACTGTACCTTATGTTGTTGGACCACTAGTGAGTGTCGATGTCAACCCCTCATCACTACTTCTCTAGGGTTAGGCTAGATACTTACTGGGCACACGTTGCTTACGTACTCATACTACACTTGCTGCACATTTTTGTGTAGGTGCATTTATGTTTAGCGGCCTTATGAGAGCAGGGACGTGTATGCGTGCAGAGACTTAGGTGAGTTGCACTTTGAATTTCGACCGTAGCCAGCAGAGTGTCCTTCAGAGCACTAGGTTCACTTACGTCTCACGAGTCATGAGCGAGTCTAGTAGAGTCTTGCGGATCGGTATAGAGACGTGTGTACTTATCTTCGAGAGGCTACAAGGCTGTTAGGAGCACTTCACTTCTTGATTCCTCATCGTGCGATTTGATTCTTTTGAGGCTTGTGCCTTTATTTCTTTCCTATTCAATCTTATGCGACATGAAGCACTTGTTATAGATTGGTAATCGAGGAATTGTCATGGTACTACAGATGTGGTGCAGGATGTTTCTACCTGCGTATTTGATTAGGTTATTATCGTCGCCTTGCGGAAGGCTGCTCTGTCATTTCAGCTCAGTATCAGTATTACCAAAGGTATTGGAAGTTGGCATTTATGTGAGTGCAAATTCATGTGTTGCTGGCGTGCAATATATGTGTAATGGTAGGGTGCTTGCCTATGCGTCGAAGAAGTGAATGACTTGGAAGGAGGTCTACTCAGTGCATGATTCAGAGATTCAGTATTTTATTTCTGGTGGGGAATGTTCATATTGGGTAGATGGAGTGACGAGACTTAGTATTTTTGAGCATGGAGGAGTTCCCATTTGTGATGTGGAGCCGTTGTTTTGGATAAGTGTGCTAAGTTCGCCGGTGTTATGGTTTTTTTTTTCAATTCGCTTGGGCGGCGGGATGTCACAAAATGGTGTTGGGGAGGCAGTTGTCAGAAATTCCAATGTGCAGTGGTTCAGAATCGACTTGGTATTCATATTGTTAATGTCTCGAGGAAGATGATCTTCTAAGAGGTTTAGAGTTGGTAGCAACTCATTTGTTCGGGCGTTACATAGATAAATATGGAATTAGGGCAACAACTGGGCACCGAAGGATGAGAAAGTACATGTGGGGGGTGTCTTGCGGTGGTTAAATTTCTAGAAGGTCAGGTGTAAGAAGTAGAAGTCAAGTGTTCGTTTAAAGGAGAGGGTTTGCCCAAAGTGGGAGAGTGGCATATGGGTTATGTGGTAGGATAGCTACACGCCTTGAAGGAAGTTAGAGTGATATGGGATTTATGGTGGACAATGACTAGGTCTACGAGCGTAATTTCGGAATATTGGTTGCTATGCGGAGAAAGGTTGGATACGATGGAAAACGAGTTGCTTGATAGGAAGAAGGATACAACGTGACCTTGGGTTGGAATGTAAGGTCGTACCTTTAGTTGATGTCCATGAGTAGTGAGCGTACTAGCACAACTGGTGAATAAGCATGGGCTCAGGATGGTTTGAGGATTTCATAGTAAGAGTACTCAGTGCAGCGTCGTTGGATGATGTTAGCATGTAATCTTCACAGGTGGCTTATCTCTTGTGAGGGGGTTAGCGGTCTTGTGGCGTTGATGAAGCTTCTACGAAGGATTTTACTGAATATCTAGGAAAGGTCGAATATGTTCACGTGGCTAATGGTTCAGAGTGTTCATGAAGTGTTTGACAGAAAGGTTTCGAGAAATTCGGCGGGTTGATTGTGCAAGATAAGGTCAATGGGGGATAAGGTATCTCGGTGGGTTCAAGAGTTATGCAATGGTATCTTCAAGCTAAGTGGGAGAGCCTCACCGCCTACTATTGGATTGTATGGTTATCTACTTGCGAGGTTTTGAGTTATCGGCATATTGATGGGTTATTACGACCAAGGGAAGAAAACATCAGTGGAAATTTGAGCAAAGGATTTTGGGAATGTAGGTTATAGTTGTCCTTCTCAATTTATGTTCATGCTCTGGGAGGACTCGGGATTTGTGCTTCGTGTAGAGGCGATATACAAGAAAGGTGATTCCGCCAGGTGTCTCTTTGAGAGGGTGTTCATCTGCTAGCAGGGACTTGGAGTTGACTATATTTTGGACCGAGTCAGAGTGGGTGACTCTCAACAGCGGTCCTAGTGGATTCAAAAGTTAAAGTTCTGTTCTTAAGGATTTCGAGTCCATAGTATGGTTGAGTATCGAGCTTTTGCAGCAGATTATGAAAAGGGTCTTGGAGTGTTTTATGTTGTCTTCGGTCTTCGATGTAGCATGGGAGGAATATGAGAAAATAACTTCGGATTCATAGAGTAATTATGAGAATGGGTGTACCTTATTAGTGGTTTAGGAGTTATGACAAATTCATATACTTTTGCGTATTGACGTGATTAGGTGTAGTGGGTAGCATGGGAATTGGAAGTTGAGGATCAAGGTTGCGGTTCGGTGTTAACAAGAATTTCACGGTCTTAGACGAGCAGTAAAGGGTTCAGGTGGTTAAAGTAAGTTGGTATTGTCCTTAGCGTCACTTGAGATTGGTGTCCTGTGTAAGAGGCCTTGCGTACTGATTACGGATTCTTGATTTGCTTTTCAGCATTAGTGTGGTCAGTTGTATGGATGTGCATACTTGTTACCTGGTCCGAAAGTTCGTGGGAGCGTACTCCACAGGATGATTGTATAAGTGTGACATATAATTACTTAACTGATTAAAGATTTAAGACCAAGTATGGAGATTATGGTACTATCATTAATGTGAGGGTTTAGGCCTGGAATGCGCTCTATTCATTGGGTAGCGGACTGTGGATATTTGTGCCAAATTGACGGTTGTTCTTGTGTTTCATGGGAGAAAGGGTTAGTGTGGACCCTTGAAAAGTTATTAGCCCTGTGTGATACAGTCAGAATCAGCTTGAGGTGTGTGAGTGGATCTAAATGTGAATGTGGGCTTTATATCATGCGTGATATGTGCATTTCAGCTTAACGTTGTTTACGAAGGAATCTTCGGGCCCTGGATGTTATTTGTGTCATCAGATATTCGGTGGAATCTATATTATGCCAGGTGGGTTGTGAGGTGGTTTGATTATTCGCACTCGTATTAAGACCCCCGTGTAATTTGTGGTGTTGTGAGAGCGGGATGGCTTTTGCGATACAGGTCATTTATTGCACCGTACTTGTGCTTGAGTTTTGTAGCATATGGCGCTATCCATCTCCCCAGGATCTGTATTATGCACTTCGAGTTCTTGTGGTCGATGTTCAGGTATTTCGTCATTTTGAGCATTTTAGCTCGGTAAGTATTTTCTTATAGATTATTATGTGTGGATCGGGTGGCATGCCTCTACGGGTATCATGGTTGGAACGGGTTGCACGCTGCAATGGTATCATGGTTGGATCGGGTTTCACACCGCAATAGTGTGATGTTGAGTACAATTTCCCTTATCTCTTATTGTGTGTTTTTCTTCTCATTTTATGAGAAAGGTTCATAATATCTTTTTGGTTGTTTAAATTAGTTTACGTGGGTTGAGTGGTTCTTCCTAGAGTTTGTTTCTGTATGTATCACATTCGAGCTTGTAGCTTGGGGCACAATGTGGCATTATATGAGACGTTTGGCAGTGTCTGAGGTGGCTTATTGCCTGCGCTGCTTGTATTGGATGAGATGAGATTATTGGACCTGGGATCGGTGCGAACAGATTTATCTGCGGCATATTTGAGATCAAATATCGTTATTTGGTTCACACTGAAGTAATGGTCCTTATCAGGAGGAGAGACTCAATGATTTGTTGACTCGGCAGTTGCTTATGAATTTCTACACTTCTCTTCAATTGTGGAAGTATTGCAAGAGTTGGAACATGACTTATATGTGTCATGGGGTGTGTTGTGGGCATCAGATTCGTGATTGTGGCTAGTACTGTCGGAGGGTGTTATTATGGTCAGGTGAACTATCAAGTGCATGGTGTGGATTCAGAACAGGTATACAATCATGTATTGGTACATCGTGTGGTGATGGTTACGGTGGTTGTATGTTAGAACAAATCTGGTACAGGATTTTCGGTGTTGGAATTTGGCTCCAAGGCTTATTTGACTAAATAAAGAGGAGGAATGACAGGTTTGCTTGAGCTGATGTGCTCAACTGGATTGTGGGAGCACATGTAGGTGCACGAGGTGTTAAATAGTGATTTCAGACAACTCCATCGCAGTTCTTAGCATGTTCGAGGATGAACATATGTTTAGGTGGGAGAGAATGTAATGACCTGACCAGTCGTCTTGAGCTATAGCGCGTCGTTCGACGGTATGGGCAGCTTCACTTCAGGTATTATGACCTGTACGTGTGGTCCGAATTGAATTTCGGGAAGATCGAAGTTGATTTGGAAGGAGAACTCTAATTTCGGAAGACTTAAGTTAGAAGAATTGACTAGAGTGTGCTTTTTGAGTAAACAAACTCGGAGTCGGGATTTGAAGGTCCCAATAGGTTCTCTGATGATTCTGGACTTCGGCGTATGTCCGAAAGTGGATTTAGAGATACGTAGGTCATTTTGCGGTCATTTGCCAAAAATTAGAAATTTAAAGGTTTTTGAGAAGTTTGACCAGAAGTGTACTTTTTGATCTCGAGGTCGGGTTTCGACTCCGGAAGTTGGAGTAGGTCCCTAATGTCGAATGTGACTTGTGTGCAAAATTTGAGGTCAATCTGACGTGATTTGATATGTTTTGGTGTCGAATGAGGAAGTTTGAAGTTCTAAAGTTCATAAAGCTCGAATTGGGGTATGATTCATGATTTCAGCGTTGTTTCATGTGATTTGAAGCCTCGAGTAGATCCGCGTAATGTTTTGGAATTGGTTGGTATAACTGGACGAGGTCCCAGGGGCCTCGGGTGGATTCCGGATGGCAAACGGATCAATTATTGACTTAAAGGATGAGCTGAAGGGTGTTCTGGTTGCTGGTGTAACCGTTTCTGTGTAAGCTTCATCGCAGAAGCGACCCCACAGAAGTGAGGCATTGAACCGCAAAAGCAGCTGGGAGTGAATGGGGAGGAGGCCGCAGGTGCGAAGGAATTTCAGCACATGCGTGATCGCAGATGCGGTCTTGGCAATGTAGAAGCAGACTGGGGCAGCTGGGGGCTTTCCCGCAGAATCGGAATTGGTGCGGCACCTGCAGAACCACAGAATCAGTGACCGCAGGTGCAAGAATCGCTGGGTAGAGGAGGATTTTATAAACGGGACTTGGCCCATTTTTCGCCCATTTTCATTTGGTTTGGGCGATTTTGGAGAGCTTCAAGGGGATATTTTCTTCAAGCAACATAAGGTAAGTGATTCCCACTCAATAAAAGTTATGATACATGGTTTGGATAAGGATTTAAACATGGAAATTTGTAGAAATTGTGGGGTTTTAAGTAGAAAACCTAGAATTTGGCATTTTGGCTTTTGACCACGAATTTGGGTATGGAATTAAGAATAAATTATATATATATTTGAGTTCGTGAGGTTATGAGTAAAGTTTATCTTCAAAAATTTCTGGAATCCGGGCACGTAGGCCCGGGGTGAATTTTAGGGATTCTTCAAATTGTGCTAGAAAATCACCTTAATGGTTAGGATATGAAATCTTGAGCATGTATTGACTATTTTCCATATTATTTGACTAGCTTCGGGTCGTTTGGCTCCGAGTCGAGGATTGAAGGCACAATTTTGGATCGGAAAGTGAGCTTTCACATCATACTATAGATGTATTGTTTGTGTAGTCTCTCGCTTGTTATTTCCCCTGTTTTGCATTCTATTTGAGACTAGATTTGCTAATGTAGAGACTTCACGGGTTCATGATTAACCATCAGACAATATTCCTCCTCTTACGGCATGTCTCTGATATATATACATATATTTCATGGAAAGGTTTTCATTAAAGAAATTTCAACTCACACGTTTATTCGTGAGTGGGTTCAAGGACCCATCAAAGCTTCTTATTCTAGTGGGATCGGGCTGTTCGCCTCAGCAGGATTATGCATTTCACTTCTTATGGTATCGGGTTGTTCGCCTCCAAAGGTTAATTGATTTATCATATGGTTAGGGTCGTTCAATCCTTGGCCCCATGGAAGGGGGTTCTGGTTGCTGATGTATCCGCTTCTGTGGAAGCTTCATCGCAGAAACGGCCGCACAGAAGCGAGGCAGTGAACCGCAGAAGCGGTTGGGAGTGAAAGGGGAGGAAGCCGCAGGTGCGAAGGAATTTCTGCACATGCGTGATCGCAGATGCGATCTTGGACACGCAGAAGCGGACTGGGGCACCTAGGCACTTTCCCGTAGAAGCAGAATTGGTGCCACACCTGCGGAACTGCAGAAGCGTTCGAGTGACTGCAGGTGCGAGGATCGCTTGGCAGAGGAGGATTTATAAACGGGATTTGGCCCATTTTTCTCCCATTTTCATTTGGTTTGGACGATTTTGGAGAGCTTCAAGGGGATATTTTCTTCAATCAACTCAATGTAAGTGATTCCCACTCAATAAAAGTTAAATACATGGTTTGGATAAGGATTTAAACATAGAAATTTATAGAAATTGTGGGGTTTTAGGTAGAAAACCTAGAATTTGGCATTTTGGCTTTTGACCACGAATTTAGGTATGGAATTGAGAATAAATTATATATATATATTTGAGTTCGTGAGGTTATGAGTAAAGTTTATCTTCGAAAATTCTAGAATCCGGGCGCATGGGCCTGGGGGTGAATTTTAGGGAATCTTCAAATTGGGTTAGAAAATCACCTTAATACTTAGGATATGCATTATTGAGCATGTATTGACTATTTTCCATATCATTTGACTAGCTTTGGGTCGTTTGACTTCGAGTCGAGGATTGAAGGCACAATTTTGGACCGGAAAGTGAGCTTTCACATCATACTATAGATGTACTGTTTGTGTAGTCTCTCGCTTGTTAGTTCCCCTGTTTTGCATTCTATTCGAGACTAGACTTGCTAATGTAGAGACTTCACGGGTTCATGATTAACCATCGGACATTATTCGTCCTCTTATGGCATGTCTCCGATATATATACATATATTTTATTGAAAGGTTTTCATTAAAGAAATTTCAACTCACACATTTATTCGTGGACAGGGTCAAGGACCCATCAAAGCTTCTTATAGTAATGGGATCGGGCCGTTCGCCTCGGCAGGATTATGCATTTCACTTCTTATGGGATCGGGTCATTCGCCTCAGCATGATTTATGTACCACACTTTCATGGGAGTGGATCGTTCTCGTAGGCAGGTTAATTGATTTATCATATGGTTTGGGCCATTCGACCCTTGGCAGTGCACAGTTTTATTGTTATGTTGGATCGGGTCGTACCCTCGGCATTTCCAGTATCATATTCCCATGAAATCGTGCGTAAAGGTTGGCAAGAAGCTAGTGTATCTATAGATTTCAAATTTTTAATATGGTAAGCCACTTGATGAGTTTTACTATATCTATATATATGCTCCAGGTAAAGAGGCAAATTTTAATAAAGAGCTGGAGTTCCTCGAGAAGAGGGGAATTTGTACCATGTGAATTATACTTGTTTATTTCATTTATGTATTATGCCTCATACTTACTTATTTCTTTACTGTACCTTATGTTGTTTGACCACTAGTGAGTGTCGATGTCGACCCCATGTCACTAGTTCTTTGGGGTTAGACTAGATACTTACTGGGTACGCGTTGCTTACGTACTAATACTACACTTGATGTACATTTTTGTGCATGTGCATTTATGTTTAGCGGCCTTATAAGAGCAGGGACGTGTATGCATGCGGAGACTTAGGTGAGCTGCACTTCTCATTTCGACCGCAGCCAGCAGAATCTCCGTCTGAGTATTTGTATTTCTCCTGTCCAACTTGTATTCTGGACAGATACTGTATTTTATTTTATATTCTTAGTTGATGCTCATACACATGTGACACCGGGTTTTGGGATGATTATGGGTTATTCTGTATTGAAAGTTGTTAAAAATATCCTTATTTACGATGTACTTTTCCTCTAACTCTATTTAATTGAAGGAAATATGATTTTAAAAATATTACAACGTGAATCAAATTATGTATTTATTGTTGGCTTGTCTGACAGCTCCATCACGACCTTAATGGATTTTTAGGTCATGACACACACCCCACAGTACTGATATTATATGGCAACGATATCAATTATATATATATATATATGGTAGCAAGTTGCATGCCGCAACGATATTGATGTTATGTATATATATATGTGGGGTGGG
>MDKH01124412.1:0-15819 GCA_005239495.1 Nicotiana undulata | reverse complement strand
GTACACTCCATATCTTATTTTATTGTTTAAGTTCCGATATTATTGCTGCCCCGTTAATATTTTCCCCCTAATTGTTCCCATATCTCTTCTATTTGATCATACTTGTTTCCATTATCGGTTAATTCTTGTACATATATCTGCTTAGACTAGGACAGGTGATCGTATTATGCTAAGTCTAGCCTCGTCACTACTTCGGCCGGGGTTAGGCTTGGCACTTACTCAGTACATGGGGTCGGTTGTACTGATACTACATTGCACTTTCTTGTGTTGTGCAGACCCTGCTATCGGACCCCGTGGAGCGTTCTGAGGGAGATACCTTCAGTCCACGTCAGAGCTTCGAGGTATACACTAGCGTCCGTGGATCCCGAGGCTTCTTTCCTTTACCGCTTCATTGTCTTTCTCCTTTATTTCCAAGACAGTGTTGTACTTTCATTCCAGACTTGTATTTAGTATTCTAGTAGTTAGTCCGTGAGATTGTGACACCCCGGTTTTGGGAGCTTACATTTTTTTACGTTTGTTATGTTCTTACTTTCCGCATTTAAAGTTTCGTTATTTTTATTAGCGATGTTTGAAGGATTCTGTTGGGAATATGAAAAAGGGGAAAAGCATGTTATCGATTTTCGGTTAAACGGTTGTCCAACTATTATCTCAGCATGTGATGGAAATTGGTTGAAGTTGATGAGTTAGCATTTTATTCCGTATTGAATGATTTTAAATTGCTATTGCAAGTTATACGTTGGATGGCCTAGCGGGTTCAACGTTAGGCGCAGTCACGGCCTAAAGGGTGGGAATTTGGGTCGTGACAATTGATGACGTATACAAGACATCTCAATAGAGATATGAAACGGTCTTGTGCAATAATAATTATCCAACTAGGAGTCGAGGTCGAATCCACTGGAGTTATGAGGGGTGTTAGGGGTATATATCTGAAATAAGCAATTAGGTTATCAAGATTGCACTTCCACAACACAGTTTTGTTTACTACTTCTATTGTTACTCTAATAAATATAGCTACAGAGAATAGACTAGAGATAAATATTTTTGAGGTTTTTTTCCAAATAGGTTAAAGGCCTAGGGATGTGACCATTACTTAGGTGTTTACTTAATGAGATAAAGACGTTAATGCTTGTTATCTTGATTGGGGTGTATTATAGCTCTAAACTCTACAGTACCCAGTCAATACCCCACGGTCAGAGAGTAATTTTGCCAAATTTGGCTTTCTCAAGCTGAATTAGGTATCAACCAAAACAATTGATAAGAGCTCAAGTCGGGTTATTACTATCTCTAGGTTGAACACTTTAATTAGGTAAATCAATCTCTCAATTAACCCAATTTCTTGTTAGCTAAGTTATCCTAGACTAGATCCTTCTTTTTCAAGTAGAGACAAGGTCAAATAGACATGAATCAATATTTGCAACTATTAATTCTACAATTGAAACATGAACTGAGCTAAATAATCAACACTCAAGCATAAACAAGTACTAAATTAATCACTCATAAGGTTTACAATAGGATTGGGTCACAACCTTAGTAAAAGTCTAGCTACTCATAATGGAAATTATAGAAAATAGAGAAGAAAAACCAATTAAACTCATAATGGAAGATTAAAATGATGAAATCTCCTGTTAAAATACCCAAAAAGCTGAAACTTCCTAAAATAGTAAAGAAAATGTCTACAACAGCTTTATATATTCAAACCTGACCTAATTTTGTGAATTCTTCTATTTTTACAGAGCCAAAAATCGCGGAAAAAATGCCCCTTGGGAGGTTCTATGGTCGCACAATTCTATGTACGGTCCGCAAAATTCTTCAGCTTGGCAGGAAGTAAGTTCTCCGGCCGCACATTTGTGGATTGTGGCCGCGAGGCAATCCTCTGCGGCCGCACAATTCATGTGCGGTCCGCACTTCACAAGGGCTTCAGGACTTGGTCTTTTTGCATATTCTCCAAACTTTGAATCTGTTAATGAAAGCCTAGTTCTGCGGTCGCACATTTCATGTGCGGTCCGAATATTTCTGGACGTCCTGTTGGGGTTTCCTTCTTAGTTTGTGGTCGCAGATGGAATTTTGCGGTCTGCGATTTCTTCTGCGGACCACACATCTTTGTTTCAACGCCCTTTATTTCTTTGTATTTCGGAAGGCTCTTTTTTTAGTCGAAATTCATCATGGGAAACCATACTTCCAGCATTCTTGCAATTTGCATGATTTCAATTATTTTGGGAACATAATTTGATACGTTTGGACTAAGACAAGAGCAAAAGGGTGCTAATAAGCTGTCAAAATCCCTACTTATCAGTGACAATAAATAAACGCATGAAACATAGAAACATGTAGCGAATAGAGGTATGTAACAAGTGAAGGTATGTATTTAACAAGTAAAGACGTAGCAATTAAAACATTTAACAAGTAATAATATAAAATAAATGAAGGCTTGATATAATTGACGATATGTAATCAAGTAGTCCATCCGACATGCTTAAATCCATGACAATACATATACACTTTTCACCTAGCATATATGTCATCCCCACACATAAATAACATAGAAAATAGACCAATCAAGTCTTAATTCCCTCAAGTAAAGATTAACCACGACACTTACCTCTTTTCGGAAATAAGTCAACAATCCAACATGGCTTTTCCTTTGTAACAAGCCATTAAACCAATCGAATCTAGTCAAATATTGTTCAAACCCATCAAGACAAACTTAAAAATATACCCTGGTATGGTAAAAGTTCAATCTTTAACATAATTCAAAAAGTCAAAAAAAAGTTAACCCAGACCCACGTGGTGGAAAATTGAAATTAAGACCAAATATCGATTATCCATTCATCTCTGAGTTGGAATATATTATTTATTGTGAAATTTGACCTCAATTTGAGGTCTAAATATCAAATGTATAAAATCTCTAAATTCTACCCTAAACCCTAATTTCTACCTTGAAATTCATAGATTTGATGAGAAAATTCATGAAAAAGTAATTGAATTGATTGAAAACAAATTAAAGCTGCTTACCTACGAATTTGGGAAGAAATTTCTTTCCAAAAACTGCCTCTACTAAGTCTAAGGTTAAAAAATGGTGTAAAATAAGCTAAGTCTTGAAATTTTCACAATTTACCCAGTTGCAAATGTCCCAATTACGAACTCTTGTTCGCAGTTGTGATGTTCACAAAAGCGAACAACCTCTGAGCCTTCAATTATCGCAATAGAAATGGATTCATTGTAAATTAGAACGTGGGTAGTCCGCAAATTCAAACATGGATTTGCAAATGTGAAGCTGCCTATAAACATCCAAGTGTCACAAATGCGACAAGGGAGTTGCAAATGCGAACCCCACCATATCGTAAATGCGACTACTTCTTTGCAAAAGAGAAGTTTGCATCCCCAAGCCTCATGTCGCAAATGCGTTCCTGGCATTGCAAATGCGAGACATGTAGGCTTCCTAGCACCAAATTTGCTCCAGCTATCCAAAACCAAATAAAATACATCTGAAACTCACTTATACCCCTCGTGTTCCAATCCAGACAACCATACAAGTGTAATAACTTCATACAGACTCGTTCCCTAGCTCAAATCATAAAAATTGAAGAATTACTCAATAAAACTCAAGATTTTTAACTTCAAAACTCATGTTTCCAACTTTTCACATAATGCGCTGAAACGACTTCAGGTCACCCAGGACCACAACCAAACAAGCGTTCAAGTTAAAAAACATCATACAAACTTGTCGGAATCGTCAAAACACCGATCTGAGTTCGTTTACGTAAAACGTTGACCGTGGTCTACTCTAGCCATATTTAAAGTCAAAAAATATATTTTCTTTTAAATTTCACATATTATCTTTTCGAAAATCAACACGGACCATGCACACAAGTCATAGATCATCAAATAAAGCTACAAGAGGTCTCGAAGTGCAAGAAGGGAGCTTGTACTCAAAACGACCTATGGAATCGTCACAAAATGTTATGTGTTTTATTAAAGAATTTAATTCCTTCACTGTTGACCGTGGTATTTGGATTAATTCTTCCTAGAATAGAACAAAAAATAATTTTATAATAGCGACACTACAAGTTATAGAACTTAGACGAACTTAAATGGCGGAAACAATCACATAATGCAGACTCTTGTTTGATTTTAGAAATATGCAAAAACTTTTGATATTTCTCTTATGAAAATAAACAGTGCCTGTGTGTTATAGGCAATGAACGGGTTAAATAGAGTAATGCAATCCAAAAGGTGCTCTTTTCATTTTTTTGTTCACATCCTTTTATTAAAACCCAACATAGTCTTCCGATATATAGTCGAGAAATAGAAAGGAAGTGCTGCAAAAGATTATTTTTTAGTTAGTTATAAGATCATGGCAATATGATGGCGTTTTGGACAATTATTTCACCTCAATTTCTTCTGTTTAAATTTTCAATTTCATATTTCACATTGAAATTCATTTCAATTCAACATGTACAGATTAAAATAAAAAGTCCTAGAACTCTCTATATTTCATGTTGATGTAAAAATGTCTAACATGACTAAAAACACACCTAGAATGATCGGACATAAAGTAAAGTAATAAATAAAATGATTAAAAAATAGTTTCAACTAATGGGCATTACTTCTAAAAAATTTCTTCCGTTGTATGTTGTCTTTCGTTAAGTTTGTATTGATTTAAAGAGATTGACGTCATTCGAGACAGAAAGTAAATTATATACCCTAATTAATTGAAATTAATGGTAATCTGCTATATACACTTTAGCTACCTATTTTGTTCCATTTGAAAACATTTCATTATATTATTCCTAATTCAAGGTTCTCTAGCACAATTTTTTTTTTATATACCAATCGCTAGGTTTAGGGAGCTATCTCAGATATCTCTTGACATCCTAATTCCTAAAAGAATTATCATATTAAGTTGACCAAAAAAATACGCATTGTCAGTAAGTCTCACATGGTAACATAAGAAAATAGCACAATTATCATTTGGAACAATAAGTTACAAGTTAGAAATATTTGTTGATAATTAGATAGGAGCTTGAAAATAGATAGTCAAAAATGGACGCTGAAACAAACGTGAGCAAAGAGACAGGACTCCAAATTTGTTGTCATGAAAGGTGCCTTTGTCCATAGGCTAATATCTTTTGAAAATGTACGGAACCGTAATCACCGTACCCTCCTTGACTTCAAACTTCAATTGCTATTCTTTATTCATTAAGTAAACGCAAATTGATGCCTTTTCTTTTAAGAATAATAACATTTGTATTTTTATTGTATTCAGTGGTTGACGCAAAATGTATTCTAAATGGGTATAAGTGTCTGCAACATGACGGACCTTTAGCACCTAATTTTGATTCTTGAGATCTTTCAGTTTCGTAATTTAAATTGATCGTTAATTTAACGTCACGCGTGAAACTGTAATTTATTCTTTGTATTAGTACAATCATAATTGTGTATCATTAAAATAGTAAAAAAACATTATACGATTAAAGCATTGAATTGTAAATATATGCTTAGATCGGCTTTCATTTTGTATGTCGAAAGTTTTCGCTATTTGTACAAGGGTATGAATGGCTTGATTCGTCTGAATTTGAATTACATAAGATGAAACGACCCTATTCAAATGGAAACTATTTGACGGAGAGCACGAAAAAGTTGACCCAACTTAAAATTACTAAAAAGGCAACTTAAAGAGTTTTTAACTCAGTCCAATACCCACCAAAAACACGAAAATCAGCGCTAAAAGAAAAGGTTCAAGAGAACGATGGAGAAAGACATTGTTATAAAAAATTCTAACGGTTATTGACAGGTGTGTTGTGTATCGCATGGTCCTGCTAGGTGTTAGTGTAATACATCAAGTACTTTTGATAGTTGAAATTGTAAAGAATAGCATAAGAAGAGTATTATTCGGGGTCAAGCTCGTTAACTAAGAATGGAGGATTCAACTAAAGAAGAGGAAGCTTGCAAAGAGAAGAGAAATTTTTGAAAGAATAACTATGTTATTGAAGAAGACTTTCTTGAATTTTGCTTGATTGCAATAGAACAAGACACCCCCTATTTATACTAGCCTATAGATGATTCTAGATATGGTTCTAGATAATGTACAAAGAAGATTCTAGCAACCTTATCTTCTAACAACACTCTAGAATATTTAGATATGTCTTATCTTCCCACAACATTCTAGAATATCTAGATATGTCTATTAGATAATTATCAATGATACTACACTAGGACATTCTAGAGAATTCTATATTTCTCCAAAAACTCAACTTTATTTTCTTCACACTCTCCCTTAAAGTGAATTTTGGAAACTACTCTAAGCTTGTCACAGAAGAACTCGAACGAAGCATTAGCAAGTGACTTGGTGAAGATATCAATGATATTCTCTTAACTTCGCACTTCCAAAGTATTGATAGTTCCATCAAGAACCTTTTCCCAAATAAAGTGATGTTCCACCTCAATATGTTTAGTTCTTGCATGGAACACTGGATTGTTTGCAAGCTTGATGGAACTTTGATTATCTCCATATATCACATTGGCTTTGATATAGGTAGATGCGAGTCTTCAGCAAGTCTTTGTAACCATACATATTCTTGAGCAGTGAGAGTAGCTGCTTTATACTCCGCCTCGGTGGTTGACAAGGAAACTGAGTCTTGCTTTTTGCTACACCAAGAAACACTTGTTCCACCACAAAAGAAAATATAGCCCGATGTTGATCTCCAAACATCCAAATCACCACCAAAATCAGCATCCGTATAACCAGCTACCACCAAATCATTCTTCTTCTAGAAGAACATGACCATGTTTGATGTTGAGTTGATATACTTTAGAATCCTCTTTGCAGCTTCTAAGTGAGGCTTTCTTGGCCTTTGCATAAATCTGCTGGCATATCCCACCGAGAACGCAACGCCCGGCCTTGTAATAGTCAAATACAGGAGACTTCCAACAAGAGCTCGAAAAGGCTTGGGATCTGCAAAAAGTGAGCCTTCGTCCCGCCTTAACATTGTGCTTATCTCAAGAGGAGTAGAACATGTTTTGCTTTGCTTCAACCCAAACCTGTCAACAATTTTCTTGGCATATCCTTCTTGAGTGACAAAGATCCCTTTGTTCATGTTTGTCACCTCTAATCCAAGAAAATGGTGTATCTCTCCCAACTTCTTGATGTCAAATCTTATGGAAAGCACATCTTGAAGCCTAGCAATTTCGTATTCATTGTTTCCTGTTATTATCATATCATCCACGTACAAATGAACAACCTTATGCAAGTCTCCTTGTTTTTTAACAAATAAGCTAGGATCCGAATGTGATGCATTATAGCCACAGTTTTTAACTGGAAGACGATGTGCCTTTCCATATTGACATCCTTCACAAACCTCTCCTCGACCAAAAGTTTTTAAGTTAGGCAATCCTTTTACTAGATTCAGTTTTACCATGGCTTTTAATTTATCCATGCTAAGATGTCCAAGTCTAGCATGCCAAAGATGTGTGTTATCATTGCTTCTCATCTTCTCAATATATCGATTAGAGGCAGATAAGACATATAAATCGTTAACTCTCTTACGTGAGTGAACAATATCTGCCTTGAGCACCTTGATGTTTCGGAGGAACTTCACATCACGTGGGCTAAATAGCAAATAGTTTCCATCATCTACAACATTTGCAACTGAAAATAGATTTTTCTTCATGCTTGGAACATGAAAGACACTGTTGAGAGTGATAGTGTCTTTTTGCTTCTCGTTGATCACAACAGTGCCTTCCTTCTCCACATTGTGGATTGTATTATCTATTGTAACAATGACACTGTGTGTGTTGTATTCGCGAAAGGTGGAGTATTTGGATTGATCTCCGGTGAGATTGTGCCCGCATCCTGAATCCACGATCCAGTCTCTCTCAAAATTTATGGAAGCCATGGCATCTATTGCTCGAGTCTTCGCTGCGAAGCACTTTTCCCGTTCTTCTTCGTCTTCTTCTCCAACAACTCTCTTGGTTTGTACAGCGGCAGATCAAAGAAGAACTTGATGAGCGAAATCCGCTGACCATCGGTGGATGAAGAATCGCGAACATAATAATTTCTGGTTGACCATGTTCCCAGAAAAAAGATACTTTCGAGAACCATATTTCTCTCTTTGGCTCGACAACATCTTTTTATGTGCCCGAGCTTGCCACAACGGTAACATTTTAAATGCTTTTTACCATTAGAAGACTCCCCATTCTTTCCTGGAGAGCTTGAACCGCTTGAGGAAAAGTGCATGCTATCTCATGATTTACCTTTAAAGTTCCTCTTATCAGCGACAAGACCATTTCCTTCCCCTTCTTTGATATATACACCAGGCATCTATTTGGCTAGTAGCTCTTGTGATGACAACAAATTCTAAAATTCTTCCATAGATGGTTGTTGAACCTATCTTTGAATCGATGTAATAAAGGGAATATATTCTGGCTTTAAACCACGAATAAAGTTCTTCTTATTCGTGCATCAGAGATAGCCTCATCCGAATTCAATAGAGAAATTTCGGAACACAGATTTTTGTACCTTAAAAAAAATACTCGGCGATAGAGAGATTACCTTGAGTGGTGTTAGATAACTCATTCTCCAAAATCCGTAGCCGAGCTTCATCCTTCTTGTTAAACAGTCGATCAAAGGTCCTCCATATTTCATGAGCTGATTTACACCTTATAATATGATCAAATAAATTAGGAGAGATAGACCTCATTAGGATAAACTCCACCTTAGCATTAATTTGCTTCCACTTCTTACGCGCATTGCTATTCTCCGGTGTGTCAGCGGGAGGACTTGTGTTACTTCCATTGACAACTTCCCACAAATCCTCACCAACAAGGTATGACTCCATACAAGTCTTCCATACCTTGTAGTTGGACTGGTTCAATAACTCCATCCCCAGTCCACTAGCACGACCACCCAAATCCATTTAGAGAAACTAGTTGAATCAACCACTAACCCGACCTAGAGATCAAGAAGCCGACTTACAGCTCTGATACCATGTAAGGAATAGCAGAAGAAATGTATTATTCGGGGACCTTCTACTAGCCCAAGATCGTTAACTAAGATTGGAGGATTCAACAAAAGAAGAGGAAGCTTGAAAAGAGAAGAGAAATTTTTGAAAGAAGAACTATGTTATTAAAGAAGACTTTCTTGAATTTTGCTTAATTACAAATGAACAAGAGACCATCTATTTATACTAACCTATAGATGATTCTAGATATGGTTCTAGAGAATGTACAAAGAAGATTCTAGGAACCTTATCTTCTAACCACACTCCAGAATATCTAGATATGTCTTATCTTCCCACAACATCCTAGAATATATAGATCTGTCTATTAGATAATTATCAAGGATACTACACTAGGACATTCTAGAGAATTCTATATTTTTCCAAAAAATCAACTTTATTTATTTCACAGAAATTGTTTGTACAACACACATATTTAAGATGAGACGAAAGTCATTGTAATACAATCAATTAAGAATCAGTGCTACAACGGACAATATATGTAATAAATATTGTAATGGGCAGGAAATAAATGAGATAAACAGTTACGAATCTGATTACTGTTTAAGCATTAATTTCTCATATTGTATTCCATCTGAGAGTGATTACTCAATTCCCTGTCCAACCCAAAACTATCATCGATCATGATGACGCCTAACTTACTTCCTAGGCAAGTCTGTTATGAAATAACAACAAAACACGATAGATAGCATCAAATCACGATAAACTCCCCAGAAACTGTCTCTACAATAAGAATACAAATCTGAAATACAGAAATACTATTTGAAACAACAATAATAATGAAACACAGGAAGAGATGTCTGGGACTGCGATCTGGAAACAACTCTATCTCGATCTCAAAACCACAACAATCAGCTCAGTTCACGAAGCTCAATATAGTCAGAATCCTATATCTACACAAGTAAGAGCAGAATATACTATGAGTACCAACGACCCCATATACTCTGTAAGTATCATAACCAACCTCGGTGTCACAACCCAACTCCCACCAGAGCCGCGATGGCACCTAACACTTCTTGCTAGGTAAGCCAGCAGTTCCATAATAAAAGTAAATTCAGTAATAAAAAATGGTGATAAACTCAACAACTGAGATATTATTAAATAACTGCGAAACAACAATAATACTTCTACAACAATCCGAATGATCTGGTGCGAATGAGTACAAGAGCACTACTTAATATCAAAATACAATGTCAAATATTCAATACAACTGTCTGAACAATAGAACAGTAATAACAGAAATAAACGAAAGAGAACTTCAAGGTATGCAAATGACATAACAACTACAATGTAGTCTCCCAAAAGCTAGAACCGACACAACTCTAGAAATCACCACGTCCAATAGTACCTATATCTACACACGAAGTGTAAAGTGCAATATGAGTACAACTGACCCCATATACTCAATAAGTAACAAATATAACCTTGCGCTGAAAGCAATGACGAGCTCCGAAGAAACTGTCAGAGATCAATATTAATAACCAATAACAGCTCAGGATATAAATAAAAACAATATAAGCAAATAATTCAAGGATATCATGTTCAGCTTGTTCACATTAAAGGAATTTAGATATGCTTTCCAAGTGTAAAACATTTGAGTTACTAGTTAGCATGAGGAAAGTACATCTATATGCATACATTTCAAATATACATGCCATCTCAATATCATCACAGTAAAACCCTTAAGAATAACCACACTTATCACACTCACGGTGCTTGGTAGAAGGCCCTTACCATCACATATATCAATATTTAGCACTGTACATGTGCCTTTCATAAATTCCCCTCACCAAATCACGTATATATAACACTATGCATGCACTCACTGCTGGTATGTCAGACTTCGGAGGGGCGGATCCTGTCCAAGCACTAATCATAATCACATATCCTAATAGTGAGGCCTGGTGCACGTGTTGCCCCAAATCAGTAACACTTAGCGCAATATGAGCCTTGCATAAACGTCACCTCAAAATAAGTACTAAATTGGATCTATGGCCCAAGCTCAGTCATTAACTACTATAGTATCAGTTAATCGCATCTGATAGTACTCACTTCAACAATGTTACACATATGAGTAATCAACAACAAGTGAGGAATCAAAAAACAAAGTACTGAGACGGAGATATCATACACATATATAGTGTCATGACTAAGACTACGTGTAGAATTAAGTAAACAACTCATAAACAATAATAATATCCCTATCATGTCTCGAACAAATAGCACATAGACTAGACATGATTTCTTACATGAATCAGAACTCAAAAAACAGTATAGGTTTAGAAAACTCTGATATTATGAGGCATGATAGAAAAACAAATCTTACAATAGTCTAAAAGCCACCTCAAGTCATGAATATATCGATGCACGCACGTGCCTGTCACCTAGCGCGTGTGTCACCCCAATACATCTCATATAACATAGTTACCATGGTTAATTACCCCTCAAATCCAAGCTTAGATATGTTACTTACCTAAAAAGGAGGAGATCAAAACTCCAAACATACCTTACCACATGAATCGACCTTCGAGAAACTCGAATCTAGCCAAAGTAACTTAATAACATCGATAAAAGCCATTGAAAAAAATTCCAATTGATAAAGCTAAGGTCTTGAATAAAATATGCAAAGTCAACCCAACGCTCGCAACCCGAAATCCGAAAAATTTCACAAATTTCGAACACCATTCAAATATGAGTCCAACCATACCAATTTCATCCAATTCCAATCTCAAATCGACCCTTAAATCATCAGATCTCACTCTCCAATAACATACCCTAAAATTCCCAAATTTCACCTTAAATTCACATAAACTAGGTGTAATTCAATAGTTAATTAATACCAATTATCAAAAGTGATTAAACTACACTTACCCTCCCTAATTGCAGCAAAAAGCCTCTGAAACAATCACCCTTAGCCGAGCTCCACAACTCCCAAAATGAGAAAAAACAATCAAATCCTTTGAATATAAACTCTAACAGGGATTCCGCTTCTCCGGCAAAAAATAATGCATCTGCAATTTCCTCTCAACCTCCGACCTTCGGCACTGAGGCCCCTCCTCTGCACCTGCAGGACCGCTTCTACGAAAAACCTTAGGCATCTGCAAAATTCGAGGCCTTCATCCAAGTCTGCTTCTGCGCCCACTCATCCGCATCTGCGGTCTCGCACATAGGGCAATACCCTCACACTTTAGCTCTTCCCCAACTTCTGTTTTGCCTACTTCTGCAAATTCTTACCCCGACATGCATACCTGCACCTGCAATAGCTACTCCAAAGGTGCGAATGCACTAGCTTCAGCGGTCCTTCAACCATGCAACACAAATGCAAAAAAGCCGAAACCAATTCGAAACACACCTGAGGCATCTGGGACCCCATCCAAACATACCAACAAGTCCTAAAACATAACATTAACATACACAAATCCTCAAATCACATAAAACAACATTAAAACCATGAATCACACCATGATTCAAGCCTAAAGAACTAATGAACTTCATACTTCTAAAACTCATGCCGAATCACATCAAACCAACCCGGGATGACCTTAAATTTTACATATAAGTCTAATGACACAATGGTCCTATTTCAACTCACGTAACCGAAATTCGAACCCAATATCAACAAAGTCAATTCTCGGTCAAACCTATCAACCTTCCAAACATTTAACTTTCTGTGAAAATCTTCAAACAAACCTAGACCTCCAAATCAAAATCCAGACATACGCATATGTCTAAAATCACCAAACGAAGCTATTGAAACTAGGATTCATCTGCAAAAAAGTCAAAATACAATCAACTTTTACAAATAAGGATTTCGACATTGGAATAAAGTATTCGAATTCACTCCAAAACCTCCCCGAAACAAAACAAACCACTCCAACACGTCACACTACCAAAATTACACATATGTAAAGCATCAAATAAGGGAAACATGGATAAAATACTCAAAATGACCAGTCGGGTCGTTACATTCTCCCCCTCTTAAGCAAATGTTCGTCCTCGAATAGGTGTATAATCATACATGGAACCTCAAAAGGGTAACGATATCTACTCAAATCTCCTGCTTGGTCTCCCAAGTGCCTCCTCGACCAGATGACCTCTCCAATAAACTATCACATATGCAATATTCTTTGGCCTCAACTTTGAAACCTGCTTGTGATGACATAGCCAACAATCTACCTAAATATGCCACCTAGTCTCATGAACCCAGAGTCACCATTAGATTTTTGAGTCACTTTCACTTTTGTAACGTGTGTGTGTGTGTGTGTGTGGGGGGGGGGTCCATTAAGCTTATCCACAATTCTAATTACATTGTTAATATCCCACTAAAAATCAATAATTAACGAATTATCCACATAATTAAGAATTAATCTCAAATTACTTAAATTACTAATCACTTTTAACACACTATATATACCTTACTATCATGGCCATGTGGTACCTTGTGTGGCACTAGTACATAAATATCGGGTATTGTAGCTTAGACTGTACCTTATCCCAAATTGACAACCTTTAAACAAATGGTGGGGCCCACGCCCTAATATTTTAAGAGACCTTCCTATATCATTAAGAGGGAGGTGTATGTGTCTAAGTAACAGACGTAGTCTTAAAAATGAATTCATATGAAACTTCTTAATCCTATAGCAACGTGAGATTTGCGATTCTAAGGAAGCACGGTGCAATCTTTCTAAAGAATATCATACACATTTTTCCCTATTTGGATCTCCATGTTTCCTTCATGTCTATTGTATACAGCTTTTCCTGCCTTACATACTCAGTATTTTATTTGTACTGACGTCTCTTTTGCCTGGGGACACTGCATTTCATGCCCACAGGTTCCGATAGATAGGTTGTGATTCCTTCATGTAGGCTATATGCTCGGTGGAAGGTGTTGGTGCGCTCCCTTTGCTCTGGAGTTGCTTATTTTGTCAGTATGATTTGGACATGTATTGATTGGTTTGGCGGGGACTTGTCTCCACCTTTATGATATTTTGCTACTCTTAGAGGCTTGTAGACAAATGTCATGTATATGGATACTTATTGTGATGATCCAAAAGGCCATCTTGTGTAAATTTAGCAAAAACTGTGTTTCGAGCCCGAAAACCTCCGTTAATCTCACCTCGATGTGCGTGTGCAGCCCGGGCGCGTAGCCAGGAAGCTTTTATATGGAAACTTGATAAAGAGTTTAATTTATAATAATTAATTAATTAAAGTTGACATTGGTCATTATTTTTGATAAACGTACCCGGACCCATGATTTGACAGTCCCGGAGGGTTCGTAGGAAAATATGGGACTCTGGCGTATGCCCGAAATTGAATCCCGAGGACCCAAGTCCGAGAAATGAATTTTTAAAGAAAATTGTTTTCTGAAAATAATAAAGGCTCATGAAAATGAACCTCGATGTGAAATCTGTGTTGCCGGACCCGTATTATGGTTCCGGAGCCCGGAGCAGGTTCAATATGTTTTATTTAAGTTATCTGTGAAATTTGGTAAGGAACAGACTTGATTTGACGGGTTTCAGATCAAAAAGGGGAAATTGAGAGTTAATGAAGTTTTGGAGGATTTTCATAGAATTTGAAATTTGGTTTGGAACGTGATTTTATGTTATCGAGGTCCGAATGTGATTCTGAGACCGGGAATGGTTTCGTTATGTCATTTATGGCTTGTACGCAAAATTTGATGTCATTCCGAGTCGTATAGGTCGGTCCGGCGCATGTTTATAGAAATCAAGAACTTGAAGTTTCTTAAGTTATGGTTTCAGGGGTTTTGGGGTGTGATTTTGAGTTTTCGCATTGTTTTGAGTGTTCCGTGGGCTCGAGCAAGTCCGTATAATGATTTGGTACTTGTTGGTATTTTTGGACAGCGGCTCGGGTCGGCCCAGGTGCCTCACGGACCCCCAACGTGGCTAAAAACCAGCTAAAACAACTGTTGGTGCAGCTGTTGCTGGTGTGACCGCAGGTGCGGTTGCCCAGCCACAGGTGCAGGACCGCTCCTGCGGTCCCATCCTCGCAGGTGCGGAGGTTCCACAGGTGCGGCCCCAAACTCCGCAGGTGCGAACCCAGCTCCCCCAGCCCTTTTTCGCAGGTGCGGCCATTTCTTCGCAGGTGCGGGACCGCAGGTGCGGTCCCAGGGTCACAGGTGCGGAAACCCCTGGAGGGAGCCTGTATTTAAGTGTCAAAACTCGGGTTTCCTTCATTTACACCCATTCCAACCTCCGTTGAAGGGTCCTAAGAGCTTGAGAAACCAATCCTCGACCCACTTCCAGTAGAGGTAAGTAATTTCACTCTATTTTACTATTTTAATTCACAAATTTGTCAAGGGGATTAACTACTAAATCTTAGAAAAAACTCTAGGTTTTAAGTAGTAGATGGGATTTTTGGGAATTTGATGAACTATCCACTTAATGCTATGAATTCAAGTAGAAACTTTGTATTAATGATCCTTAGGCTACGGGTGAGTGATTCCTCCGAGAATTTTTGGGATTCGAGCATGCGGGCTTAGGGTCAAATTTTAGTTTTTGGAAGAATAGTAGAAAATGTATAATTAGGCTTTGGAATTAATTTATTGAGTAATTATTGATGTTAATAAATCCATTATGTATAGATATTATCGATTCGGAGTTGGATTCGAGAGGAAAGGCTGTGATTGAGGCTTGACTTGCATTTTGGAGCCGAGGTAAGTGTTTGGCCTAACCTTAGCTTGAGGGAATAGGTATAGAGTCTTATTTGCTATGTGTAATGTATGTCCAACGTATAGGTGAGGTGACGGGTTCCTATATGTTGTGGTCAAGCATGCCCGTAGGTC
>ML246068.1:0-34687 GCA_005239495.1 Nicotiana undulata | reverse complement strand
ATGAGAGAGATGAGAAGGCTTCCTGGCCTTATGTTATTATTGCGCTTGGGCTGTAGGAGCCCCTCCGGAGTCTGTAACACACCCCCAGTGAGCGCCGGTACCGATTGAGTGATGATGATTGCCCGCGGGGCTGATACTGAGTGATGATTGATACTGAGTGATTGAGGGAATGCCTGAGGGCATGGTTACGATAAATGATTTTGGCCCGAGGGGCGCGTTTATGATGATTTTACTATGTTTCGAACTACGATTTACTTCAGTTTCAAACTGGGTTTTACTGAGAATTTTACTGAGATATATTGATATTTACTTGTTTTTCAAAGGAGTTTTGGAACTGGTTTTTGAACCTATGAATTTGCTAAATACTACTTGGTGACGTGATGTTTTACTGGTTGTTGTGAAATGGTGTATCTGTTTGTGTGCTTTATATTTCTCATACTGTGATGTCTTTTCATTACTACTGAGTTGGCGTACTCATAAAGACTCCCTGTGCCTCTGTGCACAGATCCAGGTACGAGCTCGCAGCAGTAGCTGACGCATTTTCGTTAGCAGCCGTCACGGGATTTCGAGGTAGCTGTTCAGCGTCCACAGCTTCTCCATTTCCCCTCCTTGTTTAGCTTTAGCATTTGATTCAGAGATATACATTATAGTTTTAGCAGAGTTAGATTTATTTATTCGTAGATGCTCATGACTATTGACTCCAGTTCTTGGGAGGTTTGTTTATAATATTAAGGGGACGCTAAGACTTAATTATATTATTTGTGCTATGGTTGCATGCTTATTATTTAATTGTGAACTGCTATAATTGAATAAACGCGTAGTAAGGTGATGGTTGGCTAGCCTAGTTCCACGATAGGCGCCATTACGGCCTGTTAGGATTTGGGGTCGTGACATTTTATCTGAACGATTTAAATTTAACATAATTTGTGTAGGCATACAAAATTTATTGGATTTAAATTCGATAAAATAATTTGGACTATATATTAAATATTTTAGTCTAACTAAATATTATGGGCTAGTATAACTGGATTAATTATATAAGTCCAATACACTTGGGTCAAATGAAGAAGTTCAAATCTATTGGGCTAGACCATTTTAATGGGGTTACAAGTAATGAGCCCCACTTCATTAAGCCCAAGATGTCATCTTCCTAGAGGCCCAATTTGGTGCCACATGTCAAATGACGTGGCATGCCAAGTTAAACGGAAGAGCCAATAGTATCATGCCACATGTCAAAATGACAAGGCATACCAAGTCAAATTAAAAGACCAATGAAACTACGCCACATGTAAAAGTGACTTGTTCTGGCCAATCAAATTCAGTCTTGTCACACTTCAGTCTGATTGGTCGGAAAGAGTTTGTTCTCATCAAAACTCTTTCCTCCTACAATTATAAATAAGGGTCTTCATAGCTCTAAAAAGACACCAGAAGTTATAACAAGAAGCAAAAAAGATCTCGTGGATCAAACACCGCAAATTTCAAGCTTCAAGCAATGAAGTTCAAGTTCAAGAAATCAAGTTCAAACTCAAGAACGAAGAAAAAATCAAGGATTAAGGAGTACGAGTTCAAATCAAAGCTCGTGATAGTTTAATTAAAGATCATCGTTCGCGGCAACAAATATAGATTCAAGATCAAGATCAAAGGCCCTTGAATTTATTTATTGTTGGAAAGAAGAACCGAAGGATTCATAGAGATTGTATGCTCATATTGTTAAAATCAAATAGTACGATTGTTGCAATATCATCCGGTATCGATTAATTTCTTGGCGCAAGTTTATTGTCTACAAATTATGGCACACCTAGTGGGATAATCTCTACCTCTCATCTTAACTTTCCAATCACCAAAGTTCAAGAACATCGAAATGGCTTCAAATAAAATCAATTTCATATCAACTTCCACCAAGACTGCTAATTCCAGGTTCTATGCTGATGCGGAAAGCATCCTCGATGTTACCTTTTGATGATCTAGACCCGTTAAGAGGAGCAAAGCAAGCTCATTAGGAAGACAATCATCCCAAGTGTCGTCCGCTTCAACCCATGTTTTCGGATCTTCATCATCAAAAGGAGCAAGATCTTCCACAAACACACCTGAAGGAGGAAGCGAGATTGCTGAAAAGATTAAGAAAACTCTATCTCTCTTGGACCTCTCCGGATCCAAGAAATCTACTGTGAAGGAAGATGGTGATAATTGAAGTGAGGGATCCTCCCTACTTACACCGCATAACGTGAGCCAATCAAGAATCAATCTATGTGATATTCCATGCTACTCTCCTTCATCCACAGCAATTATGCAAGCTAGAGTAACGAACGCTTCATCCGCGGAGGAGCAACTAGCAAACTTGAGAGAAGGAATTGCTATCTTGACCAAGTGCATGCAAAATCAAAATGCTAGAATTGAAAAGCTAACAGATAAGGTGGGAATATTGATGGAAGAAGAATCCACCCATGCACCTGGAAAGCTCCGAGAAGTTCAAGAGATTGATCCCCCCCACCGAAAAGTGCATCCACCAAGAAAATTCATGTATCTTCAGAAGGGATGATTCCAATTAATCAACTAAAGGAGTTCATTGAAGGGACAAAAAAAAAATGAAGTTTCTTCCAAGTCCTCCCTTACCTACGTAAGGTCGTACACCTCAAGGATCGATATGTTGAAGATACCTGCTGACTATAGACCTCCAAAATTTCAACAGTTTGATGGCAAAGGCAATCCAAATCAACATGTGGCGCACTTCAATGATACATGCAACAATGCTGGGACTTATGGAGATTACCTTGTCAAGTAGTTCGTCCGCTCATTAAAAGGAAATGCTTTTATTGGTAAACAGATCTCGAGGTTGGATAGATTGATATATGGGATCAGCTAGAACAAGATTTACTCAATCGATTTTATAGCACGAGACGTACTGTGAGTATGATAGAACTTACAAACACTCGTCTATGAAAGGGTGAACTAGTTATCGACTTTAGCAATCTATGGAGGAATGCAAGCCTCAACTGCAAAGACAGGCTTAGTGAAGCATCGGGAATAGAGATGTGCATCCAAGAACTGCATTGGGGACTACACTACATCTTGCAAGGTATCAAGCCTAGCACATTTGAAGAACTTGTGACTAGTGCCCATGACATGGAGTTGAGCACGGCCTCCACTGGAAGTTAAAGGTTTCCCATCTATGATCCTTGCAAAGGGAACGACAAGCAAGACGTAAGAAAATGGACCAAAGTTGTACTCAAATCTGAAAGAAAAGAAGGTATGAATGTCAACACATCACCTGTGGAGTTCACAATGAAGGTGAGCAAGAAACAGAGTATGAAATCCACTTTCTTTCAAGATAAGACAAATGGAAAGTTGACTCAGAAAGAAATGCAAGAAAAGGAGTATCCATTCCTAGATTCGGATGTGCATGTAAGTTTTGAAGAGCTTCTTGAGTTAAAGCTCATTGAGCTTCCGGAGATGAAGTGACCAAATGAAGATGGGAAAACTAATGACCCAAATTACCACAAATATCATCGACTTGTGAGCCACCCTCTGGAGAATGCTCTGTCTTCAATGACAAACTTGGCTTGTGAAAGAAGATCGTGCTTTCAGATGAGAAAGCAAACCAAGTCTCTATCACATTTGTCTCATTCAGTCTAGATGAATTATGTAGTTTTAAATAAAGTAAAGATGAAGAATTAATGGAGAACAACAAAGTTGAAGTTGATCAACCTGATGATGAAGGTTGGACATTGGTGACTAATCGTAGGCGCCACAAAAGGAGCCCATGAAAAAATCAGTATAACAACAAACCATGAAACTGATGGTAGGCGCGATCAGGTTGGGGATCACACTGAAGATATGCAATCAAAGTGCATGCAGACATGTGATCAATGCAAAGACTTCATACAACGTCTTGCTTGGAAGGCCTTGTATACATAAGAATAAAGTGGTTCCATCTACCTACCATCAATGATTGAAGTACTACGAGCGTGAAGTTAAGAAGAAGAAACTTGTTGATGATGAGACATTCACGAACGCTGAATCACACTTTGCGGATTCAAAGTTCTACTTGAAGAACTGCATTGTGAAGGATCTAAAACCTGATGATGTCACGAATGGCAAGAATGATGAGTGCACAACTAAGAGAGCTAAGGTAGTTGCCGACAAAACTAGAGTTGTTGCTAAGGAGGTACACCCTAACCAAAATATATCTCATAAAGGGAACATTATGTCTCACAGAAAGAAAGTAACTTATGTGCTCCAATATGTCCCTAGAAAGAAGGAATTTGAGGGTGAATCATCTTATCTCCAAACAAACATGCTAAATGGGTTAACTCTTTCGATAAAAACGATTGAGGCGATAAAGTTGTCCTCGAAGCTACTTAGAAAGTCTGTGTCTCACAATTCACCACAAGATATACCATTTCCTACGAAGCGTACGGATGAAGGTTTTGATCTCATTGCTTACTAGTTATTTGCAAAGGTTGGATATAATCCTAATGAGGCGTCAAAGTTAGGGAAGCTCCCATCAAAAGCTGCTACAAAGCAATCGCGTGAGGGTTTGGGATATAAACAACCCTCACCAGTGCACATCTCCATAAGAAGGCCAAACAATAATTATTTCATTGTAGAAGATGAATCCATCGCTTCTAACAAACATTCTATATTTGATCAACTTGGAAAATCAACTATGAGGACTTCCGTATTTGAGAGATTTAATCCATTAAAGAAGGGGAAGATGTTTCAGAGAAATTATCATAGTATAAGAAAACCCGCTTCGCCAAGATCCAAACGATCTCTAAGGATATTTAAAGTTTGGTTCTTTCTATAATGAGGCGACAAATAAAACTTGTGGTTTCATGTAAAGAAATACTGAAGGTGAAGCCATATGTTGTGGTCTACACTAGGGAACGTGACGAATACAAAGACGAAGAAAGTGTGGGTTCTTCGCATCATGTTACTGCACAAAGCGAGCATGTTGTTTCATCTCTAATGGAGGATGACAAGAAATTCGAGGACATTTCACCATGTTATCATATATCTTTCAATGATGGGGACCCTCAAGAAGATGAAGATGCAAAGGATACTCCGCCTGAATTTGAAGAAGGGGTAAAGCCAAGTGTGGACGCTTTGAAAGAAGTAAACCTTTGCACTGATGAAGAATAGAGGCCCACTTATCTAAGTTCTTTACTAGTAGCTGATGAAGAAATAACTTATATGAAGTTACTCAAGGAGTTTAAGGATGTATTTGCTTAGAGTTAGAAAAAGATATCTGGCTTTGACCGTAAAGTAGCAGGCCATCACCTTGCAATCAAGATTGGTGCTCGTCCAGTTAAGCAACTCAAAGATGTTTTAGGCCGAACTTGGTTCCCTTGATTGAAATCGAAGTTAACAAACTCATCGAATGTAAGGAAGAAAAATGGAAATATTCGAGTGCGTGTTGACTTCAAGGATCTCAACAATGCGTGTCCCAGTGATACATTCCCGCATCCTATTCCAAAGCTTATGATTGATGTTACCACTGGGTACGATTCAATGTCATTCGTGGATTGGTTCAATAGGCTATAACCAAATTCGCATGGCACCAAAATATGAAGAGCTTACTGCATTCCACACCCCAAATGGTATTTATTGCTACAAGGTAATGTCTTTTGGGTTGAAAAATGCTGGTGCTACTTACCAAAGGGCTATGCAGAATATTTTTGATGACCTTCTAAACAAGAATTTCGAATGCTATGTTGATGACATAGTGGTAAAATTAAGAAAGAAGGGCGACCACTTGAAAGACTTGAGAATGGTGTTTGAGTTGCTCTGGAGATACCAACTTAGGATGAATCCATTGAAATGTGCCTTTGGAGTTTCTTCTGGAAAGTTCCTTGGTTTTATTGTCCGGGATCGAGGGATCAATACTGATAAATCCAAAGTGGATGCCATTTTGAAAATGCATGAGCCTCGAGATATTCATGAAAAGTCTACAGGGAAAACTAGCATACCTTAGGAGATTCATCTCGAACCTAGCTGGGAGGTGCCAACCATTCATTCGCCTCATGAAGAAAGGCATTCCTTTCTAGTGGGACTAAGCTTGTCGCAATGCCTTTGAAAGTATCAAAACATACTTGATGAAGCCTCCAGTTTTGGAAGCCCCTATACCTAGAAAGTCGTTGACACTATATATTTCAGCACAAAAAAGGTATATTGGAGCACTGTTGGCCCAAGAAAATAGTAAAGGGAAAGAAAACTACCTTTACTACTTGAGCAGGATGATGACACCAAATGAGCTGAATTATTTGCCAATCGAAAAGTTATGTTTGGCACTAGTCTTTTAAATCCTAAATTTGAAGCCCTACTTTCAAGCTCATGCCGTTCGTCTCGTTTCTAGAGCAAATCCCATTAAGTTCATGATGTCAAAACCTGTCGTTAGTGATCGAGCAAGGTGGTACCTCCAGTTTCAACAATTTGAAATTGTGTACATCTGTCAAAATGCCATAAAGGGACAAGCGTTAGTGGACTTCTTGGCAGATCATCCTATACCTGATGATTGGGAGCTAACTGACGAACTACCTGATGAGGACGCAATGGTCACTAAAGTTCAACCTTTATAGAAGATGTTCTTTGATGGTGTTGTACATCACAGAGGAGCTAGTGCCTGCGTAGTATTTGTCACTTATCAAGGTGAGGTTCTGCCCGACTCCTATATTGACACAATTCTGCTCCAACAATGTTGCTGAATATCAAGCACTAATACTTGGGCTTGAAATGGTTGTCGATATGAAGCAGCTGCAATTGTAAGTCTTTGGTGACACCAGTTAGTGGTCAACCAACTTTAAGGTAGCTACGAGGTCAAGAAATCTGAATTACGCCCTTATCATAATTATGCTAAAAAATTGATGGGATGGGTTGGTGATGTGACTATTTAACATATACCTAGGAAAGAAAATAAGAAAGTTGATGTTTTAGCTGCCCTAGCTTCATTGTTAACCCTGTTTTAGCTGCCCTAGCTTCATTGTTAACCCTGCCGGATCAAGCGCAAGTTACTATATGCCAAAAATGGGTTGTATCGATGCCAAATGAGGGTGAAAATAAAGACAATGAACTTGAGCATCTTGTCGCTATTTCTGAAGCTGAAAAGGAAGAACGAAAACAACCCATTATTGACTACTTGAGCTACGGAATACTCCCAGAAAATCCGAGGAAAAAGACTGAACTCCACTGTTGTGCATCTCGCTTCCTTTACTACAAAGATACTCTGTATGCTCGGCGTGGTCACATGAATAACAAAACATTCCTCCGGCGTGGTCATGCATAACAACACAATCCGCCCAGAGTTGTCACATGCATAACAACATTATCCGCCTGACGTGGTCACATGCATCCAGTCCAAATCATATCACACCGAAGAAAATATACAAGACTAAATGTATATAATCAATGATTATTAGATTTCATGCTCTTAGACTGGTATAAATTACATGCTAAGGTGTATGTATGTGCAAAGTGTGCTATCATAATTCAAATCAACAATTTCATCACAAAATTAGGAATTTTCAGGGGATTAGCCTCTATGCAACCTCAAACATGGATCAAATATTTCATAACAGGGTTACAAATATGAGAAGCATTGTAGTATAAAGATTATCAATCAATTCAATGCATGCCATAGCTTAAACACTACCCCGAGCATGGATAAATACCCCAGTGCACATATATGGGCTGAACTCCCACATATATGCACACCCATAGCACATAGATATCACAAATAACTCATGCAACTACTGCTTCTACCAAGTTTAGGTAAGATACTTACCTCAAATAAGCGAAATCACTCGTCTAACAAGCCCTTCCAGCGTGAATCAACCTCCGCGGCTCGAATCTAGCAAAAATAACTTAATATAATCAATAAAATCCATAGGAACCGATTTCTATTTATAAAGCTAAGGTCTTTAATCAAAATCACAAAGTCAACCCAAAAAGTCAACCTCAGACTCGCACCTCGGAATCTGGTCAAACTCACAATTTCCGGACATCCATCCAAGTACGAGTCTAACTGTAACACCTGGGGAGGCGTGGTTGGCACCCGGTGTCGTGCTGGCACGAGCGAGCCACTGTGTAACTCATAATGTATAACTATAAGTGGGCAACACAGTATCACTGAACCATTTTTCTTAAAACTTGAATACATACGAGTCGTCAAGGCCTCTGACATACTGTACAAAATGAACTTCTATCTACAAAGCCTCTAAGATTATTTGACATCAAATGGGATAGGGTACCAGCCTACCCATAAATCTGTAGCAAAATTCTGACGATGACTAATAGACTCAGCCACACTCCGAATGAGGTGGAGTCTTACCGATCCTTCGCTGAAGCCAATCTCGTCTACTATGAGGCCTCGTCAAACTGATTATCTATACTTGCAAGCAGGAATGCACCGTCCCCAACAAAAGGACATCAGTACGAATAATGAACTGAGTATGTAAGGTGGAACTGAAACATAATAGTAAGACAACATTAATTAAAGACGTATAAGAATCAAGCTGGATCCCTGAAGTGCCACCGTATATGCATACTTATTATACACCCACACATATATATATATATATATATCTATACAATGCTTCTCTTTGAGATTGTTTTTATTATCCATATTGTATGATGCATAACTGCCCAACAGATCAGTGGTAACTGCCCGACCGGCCGTATCACCGTAGGAAATGTATGACTGCCCGATAGGCCGTAGCTCGGTGGTAAATATGCAACTGCCCCACCGGCCGTAACTCAGTGGTAAATGTATGACTGCTTAACTGGTTGTCGCTAGGTGGTAAAGGAATATCCATGACTGCCCAACCGGTGGTAAATAATGATACATAGCTGCCGAACTGGTGGTAACTTCCCGACCGGGCGTAACACGGTGGTAAATGCATGAAGATGCATGTATCACTATATTAAAAACATTAACATCTCTATCATATACCTCAATAGGGACTTAGGAACATACTTAGACATGTTTGAATATCACTTTATAGGAATGAATAACGTCGATATCATTAACTGCTAAGAGTAGAACCACTTATGGAATAACATTACGTTTACGTATCGTTACTTAGATCATGCCAAAATAAAGAAGGATTAGCCTTAACATACCTGTATGATCTCTTCCTTATTACTCAACCGAGCTCAACACAACTTCTTTCATCTACAACAAGTGAAATGGTATTGTCGTTAACATATAATATTGTACCATCAAATTTGGCTAGTCGTATGACTTAAGGAAAATCGGGCAGCAACTCTTCTATTTTTAATACAACTCAAAGACCACTAAGCGTCATCAATAGACCGACAACAACAACTATAACCAACAATAGCAACAACAACGATATGATCCAATATGAGTTTCTCCGATTATCTTAACAATCATATTGAGCGGCAAGCTCGTTTTTACTCATAACAAGATATTAAATTGAATCCAACTCTTATTCCATAAATTAGTTTACAACCTTCAAAACATCATACTTATATGTACCATATTATTTCTAGTTTAAAACATCCACAAAATACCTTCCAAAACAGCCCCATACATCTAGCACCTTAATTTTTATCGTCAATCACTTGTTTTTCATCTTTTCTTTTTCAATCAACTTACTTAACACCTAGTAAATTGTAACATAATCAGACACAACATTATCAAATTATTTCTCACAATTTTCAACCACCACAAACCATATATTTAGCCACGAAACAGTCCAACCAAAAAGACAACCATATCCCATGTTCTTTCAAGTGCTATCTTATGGTTGTTCACTCAAACAACACAACCAACACAAGATTAACCTAAGGAACAACCAAGAAGATGTTATACATACCTTGCACAACAGCTACATCTCGACACCCTAATTCATCTTAGCTCACAATAACCCCTATCTGTCACGACCCAAATTCCCAACCTATGGACCGTGATGGCGCCTAACACCATACTTGCTAGGCAAGCCAATGTTAGAAATTGATTAATTAATTTTCCTAATTAATGGCTTGAGAATAATCAAAATAGATCTAAAATGAACATAATAAAAAATGATTACCAACAATAATAAAATAAAACAATAATGGCGACCAATTAAATAAAACGAACCACGAACTAATTATATAAATGACTCTAAGACTACCCCATGGTCTGGTGTCACAATCCACGAACTACTAAAGAATACTACAAATAAGAACTGAAAGAATTAGTGTAACTGTTCTGAATATAATAAAACAGTGTAAATAATAATAGGAGAAGACTCTCGAAATCTGCGAACGCCGGCAGATGTACCTCGTGTCTCCGAACGAATGAATAGCCGCTCTAAATATCTCTACTGATGGTTAGTACATGGATCTGCACAAAAGAGTGCATAGTATAGTATCAGTACAACCGACCTCATGTATTGAGTAAGTGCCGAGCCTAACCTCGGCGAGGTAGTGACGAGACTAAGGCGGGGCTTTAACAATAAACCTGTGACATTAATATATGTACTATAACACAATAAAACAATTCTCTACGAAACAAGAAAATATATCTGAGACAATAATAATAAAACGGGAAGGAAATCTAAACACATCAATTCGAATAATACAACAATAATAAAATAACACAAGCGCCTCTTTCAGGCCTCAGCTAAAACCAATCCTCAAAAATTTCCAAGTTTTCAAACTTTATCTTTGAATAAAAGTAGTGCCAAAATGTAAAATGGTAATATAAAATAGAAAGTTACAAATCTTTATTTTTTTTATAAAAAAAAACAAAAAAGTAAAGTATAAACATTTAGCTTTTCAAATCTTTATTTTCTTTGAAAATCAGTAAAATATAAATGTCCTCCCTTATAGTGTTGCTGCGTGCAACCCGCTCCCACCTGTCCTCCCTTATTGCTCCTCCCTTAATATATCACCCTTATTGCTCCTGTTGCGGCGTGCAACCCGATCCCACTTGTTGCGGCGTGCAACCCGCTCCCACCAGACATATCATATCAATTTATTCATAAAGAATTTCACAATTCAGGCCAAGCCTTTCACAATACTGTTATTTCCACAATTTCAAACAGAAGATCATATAGCTCGTAAGCTTTAACCAATATCATTTCACAACAAAACCCACCAGAATATAAATAAACACCGTAAGACTGTCAATCCAGCTCAGTCTTTTTATACTATGATAAACTCAAGAGAACAACCAACAATTTTAACACACTTACAACAACAATTGAAAATAACTCAATGAAACCCAATAACCATCTGAACCTCGAAAATTACAAAACAGTTAGACTGCATTTCTTACAACTTCCTCAATATTATCAAAACGAAACCAATAGGAACGTAAGTATATATATATATATATATATGATACATAAAAACAATGCCAAACCTCTCAACCGTTATACATATCACAAGGAACCAGCTCAAACAACCAATACTCTTTCCAAATAATCACAACAATATCTAACAATAGATCAACAAGGCCAAATAGTCATAGAAGCAATAATGAACATATAACAATTAAGATAATGATCAAATAAGTGGGGAAGGGGAAGGGGATCATGTTTAACAACCAATTTGGATGGTGCATAGATACTCATCACCACACCTATACACCACGCCCATGCATTTCACATAACAAACAAGTGGGGAGTCCTATTACCTCAAGCCAAAGTTAGACCAAACACTTACCTCAATTTCGCAGGCCACTCACTGCTCAATTATTGCTTTTCCTTTTGAATTCACTTCTAACTTGCTCGAATCTAATCAAAATTAACTTAATATCATTAACTAATGCTAAAGGAACTAGATTTATTGAAAAATATAATTTTTCCTAAGTTTTCTAAAAAAAAGTGAAAACCTGACCCCGGGCCCGCTTGGTCTAAATTCGGGGTTCGGACCAAATTACGTTTATCCATTCACCCACGAACCCAAATATGCTATTATTTTTGAAATCCGACCTTAATTTGATATAAAAATTCAATTTTACAAAACTCTCTAATTCTACCCAAATCCTAGATTTTTACCATGAAAATTCTTTATTTTTGCTTTAAAAGTGATGCAAAATAGTAAGGAATTCAAAGAACAAGCTTTGGAATTGATTACCTATGAATTGGGGATGAAGATTGTTGAAGAAAACTCGTTTTTAGGGCTTGAACTTCGAAAATTTGGAGAAGAAAGGGTTCTGCCCATTTTTAACAAGTATTTATATTAGCTGGGCTGGGCAACTCTGCGATCGCGGATAAAGAGGTGTGGTAGCACAGGTTAAGGGGGATGGGGCACTACGATCGCGGGTAGAGGTATACGTTCGCACAGGGGTAGGGGGGAGTGCACAGTGCGGTCGCGCAGCACACTGTGCGATCGCACAATTTACCTGGACAGTGCTTCGCGATCGCACTCCAGGAGCTGCGTTCAGAAATTACAAAATTTGGGACCCATGAAGCCTACACTATGCGATCGCTGTTATACCTATGTGATCGCATAGTACAAAAACCTGGACACCGGATATTGAAACCAGTAGTGAGTTTCAAGTGTAAAACACCTCGTGGCTTATCCGAAACTCACCCGAGCCCTTGGGGCTCTAAACAAATCATGCACGCAAGTCTAAAAACATCATACGGACTTGCTCGTGCGATAAAATGATGAAAATAAGATGTAAATCTATTAATTAAACCTCAAAACTCATCATTTTCATCAAAAATTCACAAGTTCATAATTTCTCAATCGGATGTCCGAATCACGTCAAATAAACTCCGTTTTTCACGATTTTCACAGTTAAACTTTAAATATCATAACAAAGTTGTACAGAACTCCGAAACCAAAATATGGACCCGATACCAATGATTTCTAAAATTATTTATTTTCTTTAATTCATGAACATTTCATCAAAATAATTTCTTTCAAAAATTGATTTCCAAGGCTTGGGACTTCGGAATTCATTTCCGGGCACACGCCCGAGTCCCATATTTTATTACGGACCTCCTGGGATCGTCGGAACACAGATCTGGGTCTGTTTACCCAAAATATTGACCAAAGTCAAATTTTATCAAATTTAAATTCTAAAAATCACTATTTCTCATATTTTCACATAAAAGCTTTCCGGTTTCACGCTCGGACTACGCACATAAATCGAGGTATTTAATTTTAGTACTTTTATGGCTATTAAGAATGGAACAGAGTCTAATTTTATAAAATGACCCCTTGGGTCATCACAATCTCCACCTCTAAAACATACGTTCGTCCTCGAACGAACATAGAAAATTACCTGAAGTGGCAAACAAGTGTGGGTATCTACTCTACATGTCTGACTCAGACTCCCAAGTAGCTGCCCCAACAGGATGGCCTCTCTATTGCACTCGAACTGAAGGAAAACTCTTAGATCTCAATTGGCGAACCTGTTCATCTAAAATAGCTACCGGCTCCTCCTCATAAGTCAAGTCTTTGTCAAATTGGACAGAGCTGAAATCAAACACGTGGGACGGGTCACCATGATATTTCCGGAGCATAGACACATGGAATACCGGATGAACCGAGGATAACCCTGGAGGCAATGCAAGTCTGTAAGCTACCTCCCCCACCTTATCAAGAATCTCAAACATCCCGACATACCTAGGGCTCAACATGCCCTTCTTCCAAACCTCATAACACCCTTCATGGGCCACACGAAGCAATACTCTCTCTCCAACCATGAATGCTACATCACGAACCTTACGATCGGCATAACTCTTTTGCCTAGACTGAGTTGCACGAAGTCTTTCCTGAATAATCTTGACCTTATCTAAGGCCTCGTGAACTAAGTCTGTACCCAATAATCGAGTCTCTCCTGGCTCGAACCATCCAACTGGCGATTTGCATCGTCTACCATATAATGCCTCATAAGGAGCAATCCGAATGCTCGACTGATAACTATTATTATAAGAAAACTCGCTAACGGCAAGAACTAATCCCATGAACCTCCAAAGTCAATTACACAAGCGCGGAGCATGTCCTCCAATATTTGAATGGTACGCTCGGACTGCCCGTCAATCTAAGGGTGAAATGTTGTACTTAACTCTACTCGGGTACCCAACTCACGCTGAACTGCCCTCCAAAAGTGTGAAGTAAACTGCGTACCCCGGTCAGAAATGATAGACACGGGCACACCATAAAAGCGAACAATCTCCCGAATATATAACTCAGCCAACCCCTCTGAAGTATAAGTACTAGCCACTGGAATGAAGTGTGCTGACTTAGTCAGCCTATCCACAATGACCCAAACCGCATTGAATTTCCTCTAAGTCCGTGGGAGCCCAACAACGATGTCCATAGTGATACGCTCCCACTTCCACTCAGGAATCTCTATCTGCTGAAGCAAACCACTAGGTCTCTGATGCTCATATTTTATATGTTGACAATTTAAGCAACGAGCCACATAAGCCACCATGTCCTTTTTCATCCTTCTCCACCAATGATACTGCTTCAAATCTTGGTACATTTTTGCTGCAACTGGATGAATAGAATACTTGGAGTTGTGAGCCTCCTCAAGGATCAACTTGCGAAGGCCATCAACGTTTGGCACACATATACGACCTTGTATCCTCAAAACACAATCTCCACCAACTATACTCTTCTTGGCACCACCGTGCCGAACTGTGTCCCTAAGAACCATCAAATGCGGGTCATCATCCTACCGCTCTCTAATACGCTCAATTAAAGAAGACCGAGCGACGGTACAAGCTAGAACACTGATGGGCGAAACATCCAACCTCACAAACTGATTAGCCAAAGTTGAAATGTCTGAAGCCAACGGTCTCTTGCTAACTGGATTATACGCAAGACTGCCCATACACTGCCTTTATTTTCTTAATAGTTGTTCATATCCAATTACAGAATTATCAACAACTTCATGTTAACAATAATCCCCTTTCAACCTTCACAATACTGATAACGAAATGTGATTCACGAAGGCCTCATAATTATATACCAGAATTAACGTGTCTCATTTAGCGCCACCTGGGCGGGCACATACCTCGTAGGTTAGAGCTCAATAATTATAGCACGAATTTGGAAAATTATGTACAGATAGTTAATTTATTAATTTATTTCTTTATTTATTTGTTTAATTATTATTAGTATTATTTTTATTATTATTTATTTAGTTATTAAGATTATTATCATTTTTTATACATAAATTGTTGAATCAGCCTAACAAGCATGACTCCGTACCAGTACTATAAAAAAAAAATTAATTCACAAGGGAGAATTTAAACACAAGAATTTTCGTCACCAGGACCTCGTCCTTACATAACATCCACCGCGGCTCGTAGCCCGATTTAAACATCTCAAATCATATTAAAATGCGAGGATCTCGTCCTTAATTCTGAATCACAAGCAACATGCGTATCGCCAATCAAAACATTCCATTTTTCTTCTTTCAAATATTTTCCATTAAATAAAATTAAAACACGTAATGATAGACATAGCTATCTCCATAGAGTTTCCTAATACCAGGGTTCACATAAGTAGATTTCGGAGTTACGAAGCTCACCCGAGAGTGGAGCATTTTAGGAGAACTTTATTAAATACGCATAACCGAACTAAGTTCAGGAAATCGTCACTTTATAATATTTAGAGATTGTTCTTGTAATGCAACCATTTAATGTAGCGACCTAAGCCATACCATAAAAAATATACCAACAGGCTAGGTCTCCACCTCTAGGAATCTGACCTCCACCTTCGACATGTACGTTGAGTTGTAGGTGCAATGGGACACGTAGCTTGAGTGTTCTGATGAAATATGACTCTCCCAAGTCTAGGATAATTTCTACCACTAGCCGAAATAAAGTATCAACCTTCCCTAAGTCGTCCAAAATTTTACAATCTTATTTGAGTCCTTTAATGAGTCTGTGGACTTGCTTTCTGACTAGATAGAACGAAGTAGGAGTGTGACGGATTGACTTATTGAACCGGTAGCATGTTCTAACACCGTCATATAACCTGACGCAACCGCTCAAACCTTATGCACCACGCATTATGGAGGGTCCGAGAAACAACTTCTTTCAAAAGCATTTATGAGAACTAAGTCAAATAGTTGATGTTGCACTAACTGGTCGTACTCTTCGTAGGCTTGCCTCAACCACCGGCGACCAATTTCATCCTTTACCATGTTGACTCAACACCACTGAGCTACCCCACTTATTCGTGTACTCTTCGTTATTCCTTGGGATAACTCTTATTCCTATTGATGCTAGACGATCCCACAAGTAAAGCTTTATACAGATAGTTTTTGGCACGAACCATATAGTCTAGAAGCTTGTCAACCACTGTACTCCCTCTGGAGCACCCCAAAATCCGCAACCGTAACTTCTACGCTGAGTAAACCTTATGTAGATCTAAAGTTGTTTATATAACTCCTTTGGTACTGAGGTATATGGTTATTAAGGAGACAGACACACCGCAATCCTTAGCTTTACCTCTTGCAAAAATCTCAGGCTTTATACATTTCAAGCCAAAAATCGATATAACACATGACCCCGCAATCTATTCCTTGACAATGGACTTCCTCACTTGGCACGAAGCCATAGGTCACAATGTCAGATAATCCATGATGTTAAACTTCACAGCTCACATACATCAACTCCATTGCTTTCAATTATTCCCTTGTTATGCAGTACCGAAGAAACTATGAATCCCTCTAAGATATGGGCTAGTTCAATATGTACCGACTGAGCTAGAACCTCCGCGTATAGATCCATTTGAGAATGTACAATAGGTGCTGATGTTCGAGCTTTGAAATGAGCTCTGCTTCTGTCTCTCCCCCTGATTGTAGTTGTCGTTGGGGCTTCATCTCTTGTCCGGTTGCAAACGCTTTGCATGTTGTTGAGATTTGTGAGAGGACAAGAATAGACATGTTGAATCATCAATGGTAGAATAAATTCGCACGATAGAGTAAAATAGAAGTGAGATTGTTCCTAACTCAGTAGCCTCTGATAGATAAGTATAGACGTCTCCGTACCGATCCTTCAGACTCTACTAAGCTTGTTCGTGGATTGTGGGACCTAAGTAAACCTAGTGCTCTGATACCAACTTGTCATGACCCAAATTCCCAACCTATGGACCGTGATGGCGCCTAACACCATACTTGCTAGGCAAGCCAATGTTAGAAGTCGATTAACTAATTTTCCTAATTAATGGCTTGAGCATAATCAAAATAGATTTAAAATGAACTTAATAAAAATGATTCCCAACAATAATAAAATAAAAGAATAATGGCGACAAATTAAATAAAACGAACCACGAACTAATTATATAAATGACTCTAAGACTACCCAGGGTCTGGTGTCACAATCCACGAACTTCTAAAGAATACAACAAATAAGGGCTGAAAGAATTAGTGTAACTGTTCTGAATATAATAAAACAGTGTAAATAATAATAGGAGAAGACTCTCGGAATCTGCGAACGCCGGCGGATGTACCTCTTGTCTCCGAACGAATGAATAGCCGCTCTAAATATCTCTACTGATGGTCAGTACCTGGATCTACACAAAAGAGTGAAGAGTGTAGTATCAGTACAACCGACCATATGTACTGAGTAAGTGCTGAGCCTAACCTCGGCAAGGTAGTGACGAGGCTTTAACAATAAAGTGACATTAATATATGTACGATAACACAATAAAACAATTCTACACGAAACAAGAAAATATATCTGAGACAATCATTATAAAACATGAAGGAAATCTAAACACATCAATTCGAATACTACAACAATAATAAAATAACACAACCGCCTCTTTCAGGCCTCAGCTAAAATTAATCCCCAAAAATTTCCATGTTTTCAAACTTTATCTTTGAATAAAAGTAGTGCCAAAAGGTAAAATGGTAATATAAAATAGAAAGTTCCAAATCTTTGTTGTTTTTTTTAAAAACAAAACAGTAAAGTATAAACATTTAGCTTTTCAAATCTTTATTCTTTGAAAATCAGCAAAATATAAATGTCCTCCCTTATCGTTCCTTGTTGCGGCGTGCAACCTGCTCCCACATGTCCTCTCTTATTGCTCCTCCCCAAATATATCACCCTTATTGCTCCTGTTGCGGCGTGAAACCCGATGCCACCTGTCCACCCTTATCACTCCTTGTTGCGGCGAGCAACCCGCTCCGACCAGACATATCATATCAATTTATTCATAAAGAATTTCACAATTCAGGCCAAGCCTTTCACAATACTGTTATTTCCACAATTTCAAACAGAAGATCATATAGCTCGTAAGCTTTAACCAATATCATTTCATAATAAAATCCACCAGAATATTAGTAAACATTGTAACGTTGTCAATCAAACTCAGTCTTTTTATACTATGATAAACTCAAGAGAACAACCAACATTGTTAACACACTTACAACAAAAATTGGAAATAACTCAATGAAACCCAATAACCACGTGAACCTCAACAATTACGAAACAGTTAGACTGCATTTCTCACAACTTCCTCAATATTATCAAAATGAAACCAACAAGAACATATACATATCACAAGGAAACCAGCTCAAACAACCAATACTCTTTCCAAATAATCACAATAATATCTAACAACAGACCGACAAGGTCAAATAGTTATAGAAGCAATAATGAACATATAACAATTAAGATAATGATCAAATAAGTTGGGAAGGGTAAGGGGATCATGTTTAACAACCAATTTGGGTGGTGCATAGATACTCGTCACCACACCTATACATTGTGATGACCCAAAAGGGGTCATCTTATGTAAATCTAATTGTGACTGTGTTGCGAGACCCCGAAAGCCTCCGTTAATCTTACCTCGATGTGTGTGCACAGCCCGGGTGCGTAGCTGGGAAGCCTTTATGTGAAAACTTGAATAAGAGTTGAATTTATGATAATTAATTGAACAAAGTTGACTTTGGTCAACATTTTTGGTAAACGGACCCGGACCCGTGATCTGACGGTCCAGGAAGGTCCGTAGGAAAATATGGGAATTGGGTCTGAGGACCCAAGTCCGAGAAATGAATTTTTAAAGAAAATTGTTTTATGAAAATATTAAAGGCTTATGAGAATGACCCTTGATGTGAAACCAATGTTGTCGGGCCCGTATTATAGTTTCGGAGCCCGAAACATGTTCAATATGTGTTATTTGAGTTATCTATGAAATTTGGTAAGAAACAGACTTGATTTAACGGGTTTCAGATCAAAATGGGAAAAATTTAAAGTTAATGAAGTTTTGAGGATTTTCATAGAATTTGAAATTTGGTTTGGAATGTGGTTTTATGTTACCAAGGTCCGAATGCAATTCCGAGACTAGGAATAGTTTCGTTATGTCATTTACGACTTGTCTGCAAAATTTGAAGTCATTCCGAGTAGTATAGGCTCGTTCAGCGCAATGAAGTGAATTCTAGAATTCTTAAGTTCTTAAGTTGATTCAATTTGGTTTTGGGGTTGAATTTTGAGTTTCGTTGTGGTTTTCCATGTTCCAGAAGTTCGAGCGAGTCCGTATCATGAATACAGACTTGTTGGTATATTTGGACGGGGGCTCGGGTGGGCCCAGGTGCCTCCCGGACACAACACGAGGCCAAAAACCATCTAAAACAACTGCCGGTGCAGCTGTTGCTGGTGTGATCGCAGGTGCGGTTGCCCAGCCGCAGGTACGGGACCGCTCCTGCGGTCCCAGCCTCGCAAGTGCGGATCCTCTGCTGGTGCGGAACAAATTCCACAGGAGCGGGTCCGCTTGTGGGGATATCCCTCCGCATGTGCGATCCCCAGCCCCCTTGCCCAATGTCCGCAGGTGCGAGCCCCAGGCCGCAGGCGCGGGACCGCAGGTGCGGAAGTCGCTGTAGCGAGCAGTGTATAAGTGCCAATTTCGGGTTCTTCTTCATTTTTAACTTTCAAAACCCCATTTAAAGGCTTAGGAGGTTGAGAAAAATCTGTTCACGACCAGTTCCTGTAAGAGGTAAGTAACTCCACTCCATTTTTCTAGTTTAATTCACGAATTTCCAAGGGAACTAACTACAAATCATAGAAAAATTTGGGTTTAGGGTAGTAAATTGGGAATTTTGAGAATTTGGGGAAATATCCAATTTTCGCTACGAATTCATGTATAAATCACATAATTATGATCCTTAGACTTCGGGTAATGGGTTCCTTCAATAATTTTCGAAATCCGAACGTGTGGGCCCGGGGTCGAATTTCCGAAACCCTTCAAGGATGCGAAATCTTGGAATTTCTTGTTAATTCTCCTTCTTTGGACTGAAATTGATTCAATAATACCATGTTTGGCTAGTTGTGAGCCGTCGAGACTAGATTTCAGAGATTCGGGTGCATCCTTGATCCGAGGGGTGATATCGTCACGAGGTGAGTCTCCTTTCTAACCTTGTAAGAGGGAATTGTCCCCATAGGTGATGTATATTCTATGTGTAAATTGTTTGGGGGCTACGTACGCGCCAAGTGACGAGATTCCGTACGTAGCGGATATTATTGTTATGTCCGGGTAGTTAGGTCCACATCATGCCGTGTATGCTTTCTCGTAATGCCTTATATGCTTTTCTCGTAATGCCTGATATGTTTTCCCTGTAATACTTTATATGATTTACTGTGACGCTATATGTACTATGGGATTATGTTTTGCATAGTATTTTTCCTCTAAGGCTTTACGGAAAATTGTTGAATGGAAAGGAATTTGTTATGGGAAGGAAGTAATTGAAATGAATATGGGATCGGGCCGTACGACACAACAGTGTTGAAAAGTAATTGAATATATATTGGGATCGGGCCGTAGGCCACGGCAGGTTTGAGAGTGATTATGTCTATATGGGATCGGGTCGTACGCCATGGCAGAGTAGAAAGGAAATTGTGAAATATATGGGATCGGGCCGTACGCCACGGCGAGTTTAGAAGGTACCTTATGGGAGCGGGTTGTACGCCACGACGGATCTAAGAATTTTGTGATTATTGTTTCGTTCGGTGGCCTTACCCTTGAAAGTGCTTTATTGTTTAATTTAGTAGTGGTTTGGATTTCTGCTCATGATATGTACTTGTTGCTTGTTTCCTGACATGCCTACTGTATTTCATTGTATTCTATCATTTGTTATTACTGTTGGACGTTAGTGAGTATCAAGTCGACCTCTCTTCCCTACTTCTTCAAGTTTAGGCGGGGTACTCACTAGGTACATATTTATTTAATATGTACTCATGATGCACTTTCTTTTCTTTTCTGTACTTGACTGTACAGGTCTGGAGGCTGGTACGTCTGATTATCAGACCGGTGCTAGATATTGATAGTGTGGTCATACTTCACAGTGAGCTGCTTTCCCGGCGACTTCTTAGCAGCACCCTGGAGTTCTTTTGTTATATTCTCTGTCCATTTCATTCAGACTGAGACTCTGTATATGTTGTAGTCATTGTATATTCAGTAGTTGCCCATGACACTCGTGACACTAGTTCCTGGCACACACGCGTAGTGTATATATATTTTTGGTTTGGGTTGTACAGGCATGCATATGCTCTATTTCCATGTCAAACTATCATCATGTTTAACTGTTTAAAATTTGTAAATGTTGACTTGTTTAATTAGATGGGAAGGGTAACACTTAGTGTAATTTGTGTTGGCTTTCCTAACCCCGTCGCTGGGCGCCATCACGACCCGGATTAGGATTCTGGGTCGTGACAATGTAGTATCAGAGCCCTAGGTTCACGTAAGTCTCACGAGTCACAGGTAGACCCAGTAGAGTCTTGCGGATCAGTACGGAGACGTCTGCACTTATCTTCAGGAGGCTATGGGGTGTTAGGAAACTTCCCTTTATTCATATCCTGTCGTGCAATCTATGATGTACTCAAACTTATTCTTCTATTCTCTCACAGATGGTGAGGACGCGTGCATCCAATGTTCCTGGTCCGGGAGAGGCCGCTGCCCCGGCTGCCCAAGGTCGGGGTAGAGGCAAGGGTAGAGCACCTGCTCGAGGTAGGCGACGAGGGCGTACTAGAGCTACACACGTGTCACCACCAGAGGACCCTATTATGGAGGAGCAGGATGAGGTGCCTCCAGTAGCACCTTCTCCAGTGGATTTCATGACGGGGCCAGGCTTCCAGGAGGTCATGGGCCGTATGCTGAGATTCATGGATACTATGTCACAGGATGGTTTATTAACAGCCGACCCTGCTACTTCTCAGGCGGGAGGGGGAGTCAAGACTCCTACCGCTCAGGCCACAAGTCAGGCAGCAGCAGCACGTCATACCCCGGGCACACCGCCCGTGGGAGGGGTTCAGCCCGTAGTAGCAGCCCTAGAGCCCAGGCCAGTTGCATGGGGTGACCAGCAGAAGATGTTGGATAGATGGACACGACTTCGCCCTCCAGTCTTCGGGGGTGAGCGGGGAGAGGATGCTTAGGATTTTATTGATAGGTGCAGGGACAGACTGCACAACATGAGGATTTTGGAGTCCCATGGAGTGGATTTCACCACATTTCAGTTAGAGGGCAGAGCTCGCAGGTGGTGGAAGTCATATATTCTTAGCAGGCCAACAGATTCTCCTCCTGTCACTTGGGATCAATTCGCTCAGCTATTTCTAGATAGATACATTCCACCTTCTGAGAGGGAGGAGCTACGGGGTCAGTTTGAGCGACTAGAGCAAGGGCAGATGTCAGTGACCGATTATGAGGCTAGATTTTCCGAGTTATCTCGCTATGCCCTTATGATATTGCCTACTGATGCCGAGAGGGTGCGGCGGTTTGTGGCAGGCTTGCATCCAGGTATTAGGGCCTCTATGGCCAGAGAGGTAGAGATGAGTACCCCATACTAGCTTGTAGTCGAGATAGCTCGACAGATTAAGGGTTACCGTATGAAGAGCAGAGAGCAGGGTCAGCCAGGTCAGCAGGGTCAGCAGGACAAGAGGGCCAGGTTCACAGGTGACTTCAGGAGTGCTCCAGCTAGGGGCAGAGGTCAGTTCGGAGGCGGACAGTTCAGTAGGCCTTCATATTCAGCACCTCCACTACCTCCCAGGGGTATTTCAGCGAGGCCTCAGTTTAGTGCCATGTCAGAGCGCTCTTACCATCCACCAGCCATCCAAGGTGCACCCAGCAGTCATTCCAGTCATCAGAGACCCTCTAGTTCCTATTTCAGTGCCTTACCAGAGAGTTCACACCGCCCTCCGGCTATTAAGGGTTCCTCTTCTTTCGGGCAGCGGGCTGTAGCACCAGGAGGTTGTTTCGAGTGTGGGGAGCCGGGTCATACGTGGAGGTATTGTCCCAGGTTTCTGGGAAAGGCAGTGCAACAGAGTTATCAGCCTTGGAGTTCGGCACCAGCAATCCGGCCATCTCGAGGTGGAGGACAGGTCGGCAGGAGTTGTCCTAGAGGGGGAGGCTAGCCAGGAGGAGGTCAGCTAGTTCCTGTTCACTCTGGGGGAGTTCAGCCTTTAGGAGCCTCAACTAGATTTTATGCCATTCCGGCCAAATCAGATGCAGTGATCTCAGACGCCGTAATCACAAGTATTACCTCAGTATGTGGTAGGGAGGCTTTGATACTATTTGATTCAGGATCCACATATTCATATGTTTCCATACTATTTGTTCATTTTCTGGATATCCCTCATGAGTCCTTGGGTTCTCCTATATATGTGTGGGCGATTATGTGGTGGTAAACCGAGTCTACCGGTCTTGTGTGGTCACTTTTTGCGATTTTGATACCAGAGCAGATCTTTTATTGCTGGATATGATTGATTTTGATATTATCCTAGGCATGGATTGGCTATCTCCTCATCATGTTGTGTTAGATTCCCATGCCAAGACAGTCACTTTAGCCATGCTTGAGTCGCCTAGACCAGAGTGGAGAGGTTCCTCAGTTAGTGCCTCCACCCGGGTCATTTCCTCCATAAAGGCTCGGCACATGGTCGAGAAGGGTTGTTTGGCTTACCTTGCTTATGTGCGGGACACCACCGCCGAGCCTCCTACCATTGATTCAGTGCCTTTTGTTCGAGAGTTTCCGGATGTGTTTCCTTTAGATCTTCCAGGCATGCCTCCAGATCGAGATATTGACTTCTGTATTGATTTGGCTCTAGATACTCAGCCTATTTCCATTCCCCCTTATCGTATGGCTCCTAAGGAGCTAAAGGAGTTGAAGGAGCAGCTTGAGGAGTTGTTGGCCAAGGGGTTCATCAGGCCGAGTGTGTCGTCGTAGGGTGCTCCTGTCTTATTTGTGAAAAAGAAGGATGGGTCTATGCGGATGTGCATTGACTATCGCCAGCTAAATAAAGTGACCATCAAGAATAAGTATCCTCTACCACGCATCGATGATTTGTTTGATTAGTTGCAGGGTGCTCGTGTGTTTTCTAAGATTGACCTGAGATCGGGTTATCACCAGTTGAAGGTTCGGGCTTCTGATGTTCCGAAGACTACATTTCGTACCAGATATGGCTATTATGAGTTCCTGGTGATGTCCTTTGGTTTAATTAATGCCCCAGCAGCATTCATGGACTTGATGAATAGGGTATTCAAGTCGTATGTTGATTCCTTCGTCATCGTCTTCATTGATGACATCTTGATTTATTCGCAGAGCCTAGGTGAGCATGAGCAGCACTTGAGAGTTGTGCTCCAGACCTTGCGGGAATAGAAGTTGTATGCTAAGTTCTCCAAGTGCGAGTTCTGGTTAGATTCCATGGTATTTTTGGGGCGTGTGGTATCCGGAGAAGGTATCAAGGTTGATCCTTAGAAGATTGAGGCGATTCAGAGTTGGTCGCGTCATACTTCAGCTATAGAGATCAGGAGTTTCTTGGGCCTAGCAGGCTAGTATCGCCGATTCGTGGAGGGGTTCTCTTCTATTGCAGCTCCATTGACCATATTGACTCAGAAGAAAGCCCCGTTTCGGTGGTCCGACGAGTGTGAGGCGAGCTTTCAGAAGCTCAAGTCAGCTTTGACCCCAGCACCAGTTCTATCATTGCCTTCCGGTTCTGGGATGTATAGTGCGTATTGCGATGCTTCACGCGTCGGGTTGGGATATGTGCCGATGCAGTATGGCAGGGTTATTGCTTATGCTTCACGACAACTGAAGGTTCATGAAAAGAATTATCCTGTGCACGACTTAGAGTTGGCGGCGATTGTTCATGCCTTGAATATTTGGCGGCACTATTTGTATGGTGTGTCTTGTGAGGTCTACACTGACCACCGCAGCCTGCAGCACTTACTTAAACAGAGGGACCTTAATTTGAGGCAGCGGAGATGGCTTGAGTTGTTAAAGGACTATGATCTCACTATTCTGTATCACCCAGGCAATGCGAATGTAGTAGCAGATGCTTTGAGCAAGCGAGCAGCGAGTATGGGTAGTTTGGCCTACAATGCAGCGGAGGAGAGACCTTTAGCCTTGGACATTCAGTCCTTGGCCAATCGCTTGGAAAGGTTGGACCTTTCAGAGCCTCGTCGAGTTCTGTCTCATGTGGTTGCTCAGTCTTCATTATTGGGAGAGATTAAGGCTCGGCAGTTTGATGATCCATGCCTTGCAGAGCTTCGGGATACAGTGTTCCAGGGCAGGGCCAAGGAGGTTACCTTGGGTGAGGATGGTGTTTTGAGGCTCCAGGGTCGTTTATGTGTTCCTAATATTGATGGCCTGAGGAAGAGAATTCTAGAAGAGGCCCACAGTTCTCGGTATTCTGTTCATCCGGGTGCGACGAAGATGTACCATGATTTGAAGCAACACTACTGGTGGAGGCGAATGAAGAAGGATATAGTGCAGTTTGTGGCTAGGTGTCTCAATTGTCAGCGGGTCAAGTACGAGCACCAGAGGCCAGGAGGCCTGTTTCAGCAGATGCCCATTCCTGAGTGGAAATGGGAGTGCATCGCCATGGACTTTGTGGTTGGGTTGCCTCGGACTTTGCGGAAGGTTGATGCGGTTTGGGTCATTGTGGATAGATTGACCAAATCGGCGCATTTCATTCCTGTGGTTACTACTTATACTATAGAGAGGCTGGCCCAGATTTATGTTCGGGAGATAGTCCGGTTGCACGGTGTGCCGATGTCCATTATATCAGATCGAGGTCCTCAGTTCACCTCGCACTTCTGAAGAGCACTGCACAGTGAGATGGGCACTCAGATAGATCTCAGTTTAGCATTTCACCCTCAGACTGATGGTCAGTCGGAGCGTACAGTTTAGATTTTGGAGGATACGCTCATGGTTTGTGTGATTGATTTTGGCGGTCAATGGGACCAGTTCTTGACTTTGGTGGAGTTTGCACACAATAACAGTTATCAGTCCAGCATCGAGATGGCTCCATTCGAGGCTTTATATGGTCGGCGATGTCGTTCTCCTATCGGGTGGTTTGAGCCCGGCGAGGCCAAGATATATGGCACAGATCTGGTGAGAGATGCTTTGGATAGGGTGAAGATTATTTAGGAGAGACTTCGCACAGCTCAGTCCAGATAGAAAAGTTACGCAGATCAGCGGGCGCGTGATGTAGCATTCATGAAGAGAGATAAGGTTATGTTGAAGATTTCGCCGATGAAGGGCGTTATGAGATTCGGGAAGAAGGGCAAGCTGAACCCCAGGTTTATAGGCCCTTTCGAGGTGTTGAGGCGAGTCGGGGAGGTTGCTTATGAGCTCGCTTAGGAGGAGCCAGTTGCTATTACTGATAGGCAGGACCGCGAGTTGAGGTCTAACAGAATTTCTGCCGTAAAGGTCGAGTGGAGGGGATAACAAGCCGACGAGGCGACTTGGGAGTCCGAGGAGGACATGCGAAGCAGGTATCCATAGCTATTCGTCACTTCAGGTACGATTCTACGTCCGTTCGAGGACGAACGTTTGTTTTAGAGGGGGAGATTGTAATGACCCAAAAGGGGTCATCTTATGTAAATCTAATTGTGACTGTGTTGCGAGGCCCCGAAAGCCTCCGTTAATCTCACCTCGATGTGCGTGTGCAGCCCGGGCGCATAGCCGGGCAGCCTTTATGTGAAAACTTGAATAAGAGTTGAATTTATGATAATTAATTGAATAAAGTTGACTTTGGTCAACATTTTTGGTAAACGGACCCGGACCCGTGATCTGACAGTCCAGGAAGGTCTGTAGGAATATATGGGACTTGGGCGTATGCCCGGAATCGAATTCCGAAGACCCAAGTCCGAGAAATGAAATTTTTAAAGAAAATTGTTTTATGAAAATATTAAAGGCTTATGAAAATGAACCTTGATGTGAAACTAGTGCTGCCGGGCCCGTATTATGGTTTCAGAGCCCGGAACAGGTTCAATATGTGTTATTTGAGTTATCTGTGAAATTTGGTAAGAAACAGACTTGATTTGACGGTTTTCAGATCAAAATGGGAAAACTTTAGAGTTAATGAAGTTTTGAGGATTTTCATAGAATTTGAAATTTGGTTTGGAATGTAATTTTATGTTACCAAGGTCCGATTGCAATTCGGAGACCAGGAATAGTTCCGTTATGTCATTTACGACTTGCCTGCAAAATTTGAAGTCATTCGAGTAGTATAGGCCCGTTCAGCGCAATGAAGTGAATTCTAGAATTCTTAAGTTCTTAAGTTGATTCAATTTGGTTTTGGGGTTGAATTTTGAGTTTCGTTGTGGTTTTCCATGTTCCAGAAGTTCGAGCGAGTCCGTATCATGAATACAGACTTGTTGGTATATTTGGACAGGGGCTCGGGTGGGCCCAAGTGCCTTCCGGATACAACACAAGGCCAAAAACCAGCTAAAACAACTGTCGGTGCAGCTGTTGCTGGTGTGACCGCAGGTGCGGTTGCCCAGCCGCAGGTGCGAGACCGCTCATGCTGTCCCAGCCTCGCAGGCGCAGAACAAATTCCACAGGAGCGGGTCCGCTGGTGTGGATACCCCTCAACAGGTGCGATCCCCAGCCCCCTTGCCCAATGTCCACAGGTGCGAGCCCCAGGCCGCAGGCGCGGGACCGCAGGTGCGGAAGTCGTTGTAGCCAGCAGTGTATAAGTGCCAATTTCGGGTTCTTCTTCATTTTTCACTTTCAAAACCCCATTTAAAGGCTTAGGATCTTGAGAAAAACCTTTTTACGACCAGTTCCAGTAAGAGGTAAGTAACTCCACTCCATTTTTCTAGTTTAATTCACGAATTTCCAAGGGAACTAACTACAAATCATAGGAAAATTTGGGTTTAGGGTAGTAAATTGGGAATTTTGAGAATCTTGGGAAGTATCCAATTTGCGCTACGAATTCATGTATAAATCACATAATTATGATCCTTAAACTTCGGGTAATGGTTTCCTTCAAGAATTTTCGAAATCCGAACGTGTGGGCCTGGGGTCGAATTTACGAAACCCTTCAAGGATGCTAAATCTTGGAATTTCTTGTTAATTATCCTTCTTTGGACTGAAATTGATTCAATTATACCATGTTTGGCTAGTTGTGAGCCGTCGAGAGTAGATTTCGAAGATTCGGGCGCATCCTTTATCCGAGGGGTGATATCGTCACGAGGTGAGTCTGCTTTCTAACCTTGTAAGAGGGAATTGTCCCCATAGGTGATGTATATGCTATGTGTAAAGTGTTTGGGGGCTACGTATGCGCCAAGTGACGAGAGTCCGTACGTCGTGGCTATTAATGTAATGTCCGGGTAGTTAGGTCCACATCATGCCGTGTATGCTTTCTCGTAATGCCTTATATGCTTTTCTCGTAATGCCTGATATGTTTTCCTTGTAATGCTTTATATGATTTATTGTGACGCTATATGTACTATGGGATTAGCATAGTATTGTTCCTCTAAGGCTTTATGGAAAATTGTTGAATGGAAAGGAATTTGTTATGGGAAGGAAGTAATTGAAATGAATATGGAATCGGGCCGTATGGCACGACAGTGTTGTAAAGTAATTGAATATATATTGGGATCGGGCCGTACGCCACGACAGGTTTGAGAGTGATTATGTCTATATGTGATCGGGCCGTACGCCACGACAAAGTTGAAAGGAAATTGTGAAATATATGGGATCGGGTCGTACGCCACGACGAGTTTAGAAGGTACCTTATGGGAGCGGGTTGTACGCCACGGCGGATCTAAGAATTTGTGATTATTGTTTCGTTCGGTGGCCTTACCCTTGAAAGTTCTTTATTGTTTAGTTCAGTAGTGGTTTGGATTTCTGCTCCTGATATGTACTTGTTGCTTGTTTCCTGACATGCCTACTGTATTTCATTATATTCTATCATATGTTATTACTGTTGGACCTTAGTGAGTATCGAGTCGACCTCTCGTCACTACTTCTTCGAGTTTAGGCGGGATACTCACTGGGTACATATTTATTTAATATGTACTCATGCTGCACTTTCTTTTCTTTTCTGTACTTGAGTACAGGTCTGGAGGCTGGTACGTCTGATTATCGGACCGGTGCTAGATATTGATAGCGTGGTCATACTTCACGGTGAGCTGCTTTCCCGGCGACTTCCTAGCAGCACCCTGGAGTTCTTTTGTTATATTCTCTGTCCATTTCAATCAGACTGAGACTCTGTATATATTGTAGTCATTGTATATTCAGTAGTTGCCAACGACACTCGTGACACTAGTTACTGGCACATACGCGTAGTGTATATATATTTTGGGTTTGGGTTGTACAAGCATGCATATGCTCTATTTCCATGTCAAACTATCATCATGTTTAACTGTTCAAAATTTGTAAATGTTGACTTGTTTAATTAGATGGGAAGGGTAACACTTAGGGTAATTTATGTTGGCTTGCCTAACCCCGTCGTTGGGCGCCATCACGGCCCGGATTAGGATTATGGGTCGTGACATACACCACGCCCATGCATTTCACATAACAAACAAGTGGGGAGTCCTATTCCCTCAAGCCAAAGTTAGACCAAACACTTACCTCAATTCCGCAGGCCACTCACTACTCAATTATTGCTTTTTCTTTTGAATTCACTTCTAACTTGCTCGAATCTAATCAAAATTAACGTAATATCATTAACTAATGCTAAAGGAACTAGCTTTATTGAAAAATATAATTTTTCCTAAGTTTTCTCAATAAAGTGAAAACCCGACCCCGGGCCCGCTTGGTCTAAATTCGGGGTTCGGACCAAATTACGTTTACCCATTCACCCACGAACACAAATATGCTATTAGTTTTGTAATCCGACCTTAATCTGATATAAAATTTTAATTTTTAAAAAACTCCCTAATTCTACCCAAATCCTAGATTTTTACCATGAAAATTCGTTGTTTTTTCTTTAAAAATGATGCAAAATAGTAAGGAATTGAAAGAACAAGGTTTGGAATTTATTACCTATGAATCGGGGATGAAGATTGTTGAAGAAAACTCGTTTTTAGGGCTGGAACTTCGAAAATTTGGAGAAGAAAAGGTTTTGCCCGTTTTTAACGGGTATTTATATTAGCTAGGCTAGGCAACTGTGCGATCGCAGATAAAGAGGTGTGATCGCACAGGGTAAGAGGGCTACGGCACTGCGATCGCTGGTGGGGGTATGCGTTCGCACAGGGGTAGGGGGAGTGCATAGTGCGGTCGCGGAGCACACTTTGTGATCGCACAACTTACCTGGACACTGCTTCGCGATCGCACTCCAGGAGTTGTGTTCGCACAGTACAAAATTTGGGACCCCTGAAGACTACATTATGCGATCGTTGTTATACCTATGTGATCGCATAGTACAAAAACCTGGACACCGGATATTGAAAAACCAGTAGTGATTTTCTAGTGTAAAACACCCCATGGCCTATCCGAAACTCACTCGAGCCCTCGGGGCTCTAAACAAATCATGCACGCTAGTCTAAAAATATCATAAAGACTTGCTCGTGCGATAAAATCATAAAAATAACATGTAAATCTATGAATTAAACCTCAAAACTCATCATTTTCATCAAAAACTCTTAAGTTCATAATTTCTCAACCGGATGTCCGAATCACGTCAAACGAACTCCGTTTTTACTAAATTTCACAGTTAACCTTTAAATATCATAAAAAGGCTCTCCGGAACCAAAATACGGACCCAATACCAATGTTTTCTAGCATTATTTCTTTTATTTAATTCATGAACATTTCAGCAAAACAATTTCTTTCAAAAATTGATTTCTAAGGCTTGGGACCTCGGAATTCATTTCCGGGCACACGCCCGAATCCCATATTTTACTGCGGACCTCCTGGGATCGTCGGAACATGGATCCGGGTCTGTTTACTCAAAATGTTGACCAAAGTCAACTTTTATCAAATTTAAATTCTAAAAATCACTTTTTCTCATATTTTCACATAAAAGCTTTCCGGTTTCACGCTCGGTCTGTGCACGCAAATCGAGGTATTTAGTTTTAGTAATTTTATGGATACTAAGCATGGAATGGTGTCTAATTTTATAAAATGACCTTTGGGTCATCACGCTATCACACCATAACATCATACAAGCATTCTCTTGGAGTCTTTGACACCTTTGATAATGAATTGTTTTGATTTCTCTTGTGTTTGGTTCTTGGGATCTCGGACCAGTTCTTGGATAGATTGAGAGTGTTTTGGTGTAAGATATCTCTGGATATTGATGAAATGTGATGGGTAAAGACAACTTATAATCCCACCGCCTCAATTCTCCAAGCAAGTGGGTAAGCTTCCTGATTGGCAGCTTGAGTAGTGCAACTTCAGACACTTGTATCTCTCTACTATGATATCTTATTGGAAAACGGTTTTCAGAGTTAGAAACTAGACACATGTAGATTTAATTCCATATAAATATATCCTTGTATCTCTCAATATATTGGGGTAAAACTGCGTCACAACTTGGCCTCTAAACCTGCCAATTTCTCCGAAGTGCGGCAACGTGACTTGGCGACCCTAAATTTAAAAATCCATCATTCTCTATGCCGATGTCGTATGAATAAATGCTCTGGACCGTTGGAAACTAGGTTCCAAGAAATTCATTTTGGTATGAAATATGTCCCAAAATGACATCATAAAGCTTACAAATTTAATTTCTCAAAACGGCTCGTTATAAATCAAATCTTAACTCGATTTTTCCGTAAGTTAAATCCAACTTTCCCAAACTTTATATTTTATATACAAACATCAATTGACTTACGATGTACTCTTACGCATGATAACATGGGGAGTAACACTAACCCTACCAATTTTATCTAATTCCAACCAAAAATAGACCACCAAATCATCAAATCTCATTCTCCAACAACATAGCCTAAAATCCCCAAATTTCACCTTAAATTCACATAAACTAGGTGTAATAATCAATGGGTAATCAATATCTATCATCAACGGTTACTAAACTTTACTTACCTATTCAGTTAGGATGACAATCACCCTAAAAATCGCCACCAACCGAGTTCCAAAATACCAAATATGAGAAAATGATGAAACCCTCATCTTTAAATATAATGCCCAGCGTTCCCGCATCTGCGGCTCTCTCAGTCACACCATCGATGCTACACCTACAGACAAATCCATCGCTAGTGCAGAAATTCATTAGTTCCCCGACCATGCTCACCTAAGGGGCCGCTTTTACGGTCCAACATATGCATCTGCGACCCTTAACCAAAGCCCGACCTTTCTCTTCTACGGTCATTTCGCCGCACCAGCAGAAGTGCTCTTGCAGAAATCCTTCCGCATCTGCGAGCCATGCTTCTCCAGTCAAACTTCGTTTCTACAGTCCTCGTTGCGCACCTGTGCCCAGCTATCCGCACCTACAGACTTCCCCTGTCGGCCTTCTCTTTGCTTCTATGATCGTGCAGCCGCACCGGCGGCTCCACATCTGCAGCCAAACCCACCGCAAATGAGAAATCACTAGCAACGAGAATCCTTCAGCCATACCCTCTAAGTCCACAAAAGATCCACAATTTATCCAAAACACACCCGAGGTCCCTCTGACCCCATCCAAACATACCATCAAGTCCTAAAACACAAAACAAACCTACTCGAAGCCCCAAATCATATCAAACAACAACAAAACCACGAATTGCACCGCATTCCAAGCCTAATGAAACTACTAAATTTTGAAATTCTAAAACTCATGCCGAATCCCATCAAACCAACTTAGGAATGACCTCAAACTTTTCACACAAGTGAAAAATTACACAACGGCCCTATTCCAACTCCTGGAACCAAAATCTGAATATGATATCAACAAAGCCAACTCTCAATTAAACCTACCAACCTTCCAAACCTTCACGCCTAAGTCTTAATTACCAAACAAAGCTATTGGAATCATCAAAACACCATTTCAGAGTCGTTTATACAAAATTTAAACTCCGGACTAAGTGTCCCAATTCACTCTAAAACTGCCCCGAAACCAAATCAACCACCCCACAAGTCACGTAGCCACAAATACATGTATGTAAATCAAGGGGGAATTAGACTAAAATACTCAAAATAACCGAGCGGATCATTACATATCTTATATTGTAATGACCTGACCGGTCGTTTGAGCATTTCCATTCTGTTCATTCATTTGAAGTATTTAGTAACTCCATATGATTTATTATTACTTTCATGTATGGTCGGTTTAATATTTTGAGTGGTTCGGGAGTGATTTGGAAGAATGATTCTCAATTTGGAAGCTTTAACTTGGAAGAGTTGACCAAGTTTGACTTTTTTATATTTGACCTCAGATCAAAATTTTGATGGTTCCATTAGGGTTGGATGATGATTTTGTACTTAGGTGTATGTATGTATTTGCATTTGGATATTTGTAGAAGGTTTTGGCTCAAATTGGGGAAAGTTGGAAATTTGAAGGTTCGGGATTGATCGAGCAATTACTTCGATGTTATTGGGTTTGGATCATATTTGGGAGTTTTAATAGGTTCTTTATGTCATTTGAAACTTGTGTGCAAAATTTGAGGTGATTCTAAGATATTTAGACGTGCTTAACATAAGTTTGGAATTTGAAAAGTTGAAATAGTTCATTACGCTTAATATGAGGTGTGATTTGTGGTTTCAAGTTCTTATGTGTGATTTGAGGCCACGAGTAAGTCCGTGTTATATTTTAGGACTTGTTGGTTGTCACACCCAAGCTCGAGGGGTGCAACTCGCACACGACACTCGAAGGCCCATGCGAACTGACACCCAACTTAGACTTTACAACATAAAACCTGGGCTAATAAGGCCTTCGAATAAATATTCAAATGAACATTGTTGGTTTTGGGAGAAACCTTAGCATTAGATATTCATATACGTATACATAAACAACTATTGCCAAAAGGGTTTTTTCAATATTTACATGCCTCCAAAAACTAGTCTACGAGCCTCTAAGAGTACCGTAACACATAACTTGGTCGGTACAAGGCCCCGTTGTACCCAAAATAAATGGAACCCATACTTAAATAATTATTTACTTCCGAACAGCTACTCCGAAGAAGTGGAATGCAACGACCAATCACTATAAAAAATGTCACGACCCAAACTGGAGGATCATGACTGGTACCCGGGCCATACCTGCCGAGCACCAACGTACATTCTATCTAATCCTCTTATTATCTTTAAGGGCCGACGAGATTGATATAAGTGGTATATATGGATTATGAACGCCAAACAATGAAAGATAATGGAATGAACATGTATAACATCGGATAACAAGACTTCCAAGAAACTATATATAAGTTAGGAGCTACCACGCTTCCATGAAAGACTATACAACAAAAATTATCTGACAAGGCATACCAAACTATACATAAGCCAACACCTGTCTATGAGCCTCTAATGGAGCAACATTAATGCAACATAGTCGGAACAGGGCCCCGACATACCCATAATATCTATAACAAAAATGCATAC